>JASANE010009961.1:0-25432 GCA_030248225.1 Trileptium ribeirensis
CGGAAACGCCGGATGTAACTCAACGCCGCCGAAACACCAATGCTGAAAGACAACGAGCGCAACGGAATGCGGAAACGCCGGATGTAACTCAACGCCGCCGAAACACCAATGCTGAAAGACAACGAGCTCAACGAAATGCGGAAACTCCGGATTTAACTCAACGCCGCCGAAACACCAATGCTGAAAGACAACGGGCGCAACGGAATGCGCAAACGCCAGAGGCAATTCAACAGGCACAAGATAGGCGAACACGCGATGCAGCACAGCACCAGCATACGTTTTCGGCGAAGGCTAGAGTTTATTCATAGAGAAGCACTGCAATATAAGATGTTATCATTCGACATTGGACGAATGGATGCGGTATGCATTCATTGCAGCGCGATGCATTTCGCAGCAGAAATGGCTATTCGTCTTCCTAAAACGAATTTCTGACGTAATGTCGACCCGGAAACATAAAGTAGACAATGGCCTTTTATACCCGATAGAGCTAAGAAGGCTTTAGAAGATGATTCTCCTGCTTCAAAAAATTTTAAAGATATTCGGAATTGTAATAGTGCTGTTGCCTTTGCTTCAATTGCGGCTAATTTGTATGATGTGCCGTGTAATGGGCCTTACGTATACAAAATCACGGTATAATATATCACAGAATTGGTGATTTACATCCAGTAGATGGACAAAAACTAACGTTTGTGCAGCTATATACTTTGGATTCAGGTGATGCTAATGAAGAGCGCGTAAGACATCCCGCAAACACACGATGTCCCAGCCAATGCTTAATTTGCTTGATGCTGTCATTCGCAAATGCAATCCATATGTGGCAGTGGCAGCCTACAAAATGATGCACGAAGTCGAACAGTATGAAGTTGCTCAAGCACGACAACATGGACGATTGCCTTGCTCTGTAATGATGATTTTCAACTGCGACAAACCGCTTGACAGATGAAGGTACAACGTTACAAGTTGCAACGAGGTTGCTGCTATAATTGTACGTTCTCCAGATGCAAATACTAATGAAACCAGTCATCCGTATCAAATAGCAGTTCATCTGCGAGCTGGGAAACTGCAAAATATACCCGTTACAAAGGCTGAATGTGACGCTTTGATATACCCGTTGCTTTTTCCTTATGGTCAGGCAGGCTGGCATTGTGGTCGACAAACAGCATCTGGAAGTCGCATGACTATGCTGCAATTTTATGCTTTTAAATTACAATATAGACCGCAACGACAGTTCGATCCTTTACTGTTGGCTGGAAAGCTTTTTCAACAATATGTCGTGGATGCTTTTGTTAAAGTGTAAACTCCGTCTCAACTTCCTATGCAACAACCAAAACCAGCTACGACTTGAAAGCTACAGTGGTTTGAGCGACTACATTAACAACGAAGATTGTAATCAACTGCTGCCGATAGGTCGAATATATATTCTGCCAGTAACATTTCCAGGAAGTCCACGTTCCATGGCTCAGCTTTATCAGGATGCTATGGCCAATTGTTACAAGTGTGGCAACCCTGATTTGTTATAACATTCGCATGTAATCCAAATTAGCCGAAAATGCAACGTGAATTGTTACCAACGCAAAAGCCATACGATAGACCGGATATCGCTGCTAGAGTCTTTTACATAAAGCATAAACATTTCCTCGACGACATCTTGAAAAATGAGGTTTTTGGTCGTTTAACGGCCTATACGCGCGTAATTGAGTTTCAAAAACGTGGTTTACCACATTCACATATACTGCTGATATTAGCTGAAGAGCATAAGCCTAGCACTCCAAAGACATCGACAATATTGTATGCGCTGAAATACCTAATGTTGAAGTTTATCCGTTGCTACACGAAACAATTGCCGCTTTTATGGTTCACGAGCCATGCGGGGAACAATTTCCCCGCGCTTATTGCATGGAAGCTTCCCAAAACGGTCAAACTATATGCGATAGACATTTCCTGAAAGCATTTCCGCTGAAACAAATCTTACGAAAGATGGTTATCCGGATTATCAACGTAGAGATAATGGCATAACGATGATGCGAAATGGAAAAGTTGTTGACAATAGATGGATAGTTCCTTACAATCCTTATCTGCTACGCAAATACATGGTGCACATCAATGTCGAAATATGTGCTTCCGTTAAATGTTTCAAATACCTGTACAAATACATATATAAAGGAGCGGATTGTGTGGTTGTTAGGCATCAAACAACTGTGGATGTAGTTGATTGGTACGAGATTAGAACATATGAAGGCTCAAGATACGTCTCACCTAATGAAGCTGTTTGGCGATTGATGCAAATGGAAATTCAGGCTAAATCCACACGGTTGTCCGTCTTGCTGTGCATTTACCTCACGAGCAACCAATTATTTTCAGAGAGGGTGAAGAAGAACAATATCTACGATGAGAGCAAAATCGAATGTCCACTCTTGAGGCGTAATTTGCGTTGATAGCAGAATACAAACCAGCTGAAAACAACGCAGCATTTACACAACAATTGAAATAGGTGGAAATTTGAACACGCTAAAAATTTGCTATATCACGACATCCCAAAATACTATAACGTAAACCCCCCCCCCCCCCCCCCCCCCCCTAAGTAAAGTAATTGGTAGAATGTATCCAGTCTCTCCGCTAGACAAAGAAAGATACTTCCTGCGACTGCTATTGCTAAACAGTCCGTACGTATCTTTATTCGATGACCTAAACATAATTGATGGCCATCAATTTCAAAATTGCCAAGATGCGGCTACTGCTAAGGGTTTACTTTTGGAGGACAATGATATCATTTTGTGCATTCAACAAGCGACACTATATCGGATGCCACGCCAAATTCGACAATTGTTCGCAACAATCTTGGTGTTTTGCAAACAGCATAACCCTCAAGAGTTGTGGGAAGCATTTGTGGATGATATGTTGACAGATTTTAAGCGTATTTATCCTCGGGCTGCAGCTGAAGCTCATACCTACAGGGCAGTCGCCGACTTGCTTTCTGCTCATACAAATACTAAATGTGTGAAATGGACCTTAGCAAAAATAGAAATACATTCAATGGACGATATTGTTTTAATTCCGGTGGAAAACATTGTTGACGTTGAAAGAACCCGTAACCTTGGTGAAGCCATGTACCAACGTTTTTATGCAGAAAAAATTGCTGCGGCTGTACGTATTTTATATGCTGCAAGACACGAAACTGTTAGACAAAGATGTTTTTTTATTGATGGTCCAGGAGGTTGCGGTAAAACTTACTTGTACGAAACATTATATCATCTACTCAATGCGGAAGGTAAATCGGTCGTTTGTGTTGCTTGGCCAGGATTGCTGCCACTTTGCTTCCGGGCTTACAGTCCACAGCGTTTTTAAGCTGCCGCTTAATCTATACAGCAATTCAACGTGCAATATCAAACGAGGTACCGCTGACAGCAACAAATTAATTCACTGCGATGTTATTATATGGGACGAAGCTCCAATGTCACATGCATTCGCACTGCAAGCTGTCGATTTGGGACTGAGTAGATATAACATCAATTAATTAACCATTCGGAGGAAAATTAATGTTACTTGGTGGTGATTTTAGACAAATACTTCCTGTTGTAAAACACGCGTCAAGCAATCAACAAATTTCAGCATGCATAAAATTTTGTCCCCTATGGAATGTTTTTCAAACTATACACCTAAACACTAATATACGCGCCAATGTAGAAGACATAGCATTCCAAAACTTTATTTTACAAATGGGTAATGGTGATTTGATGGCAAATTGTAATGGTGAAATTGCGATTCCGCTACAATGTCTCACAAACCGCAATATAGAAGACGAAATATTTGGATTACACATTCCACCTGAAAACATAGATATCGTCGCAACACATAAAGCTATATTGTGTCCACACAACCATGGAATTAAATACAGCAGTGTTAAATAGACTACCAGGCGAAGAAAGGATTTACATAAGTCAAGACATGGAGGTATGTGAAAATAACAAAGATCCAACTTTGTTTCCAGATGAATTTCTTTACTCCTTAACGCCGTCTGGCATGCCACCACATCAGCTACGCCTAAAAATTGGCGCAATTGTTATATTGCTAAGAAATCTTAACATTAAAAAAGGCCTTTCCAATGGAACAAGAATGATTGTGACAGAAATGGAAAACAATGTATTGAAATGTAGAATTTTAACTGGATCGTCAAGGGGTCAACACGTGTTCATACCACGCATAACACTTACCCAAGCAGATGAAAATTTGCCCTTCAAATTTAAAAGACGACAGTTTCCTCTAAGATTAGCGTTCGCAATGACAATTAACAAAGCTCAGGGTCAAAGTTTTGATAAAGTTGGCGTTCTATTGCGTCAGCCGGTATTCAGTCATGGTCAATTATATGTTGCATGCTCACGTGTCCGCAGCTTTGATAACCTAAAAATTGCAATACTTCACAACGATAACGGTTGCCGAACAAAAAATGTTGTTCTACGCGCTGTTGTCCAACAATAATAACATTCAACAAATACAAATGAAACAACAAACAAAGCGAAAATAATAACAAACGAGCGATGTAAAACAGAGTAAGTTTAATTTGTATTTTTACAATACTCATAACTTTAAAAATACAGTTTTCCAGAAAATACATGGGCCGCAGTCACACTCCGACACGGCACCGGCGCGAAGGGCTTTCGCGCTGGTATACATATAACTTGTTGTACATAATATAAAACCTAGCTATGTAGTTATCTATGAATATATAAACTATAATAAAACTTATATAATTATCAAAATTCTCCCATAACCCTTCATATCCCAAAATCCAAATTTTATACTTAAAAACCCTTAAAACGTATTCTTTCCTTTTAAATATCACTTTTCCCAACCTATATCCGATATTCAAACATCCTCTCCTTTTAAAACCAAAATTCTACCCAAAATCCATTTTTCTTCTTTTTCCTATTTTTCTACCAAAAATTTAAATCCCTCCCTCTCAACCAAAACTTAATCAATTCCCCTAAAATTTTCATATCTTTTTCCAATAACTACACCTAACCACATGTTAAACCCCCTCCTTCTCCTTCTTCTTATTTTCTATAAATTTACCCTTTCAAAAATATCCTTTTTCTTCCATTTTTCTTCATATTTCAAACATCTCCATTTTCTAAATCTTTAACTCCCACTCCTCAAATTTACAATACAAACTCCCCTGTCTATCCCCTTCACTTTATTAAAATTTCACCATCCCCTCTCTCTACTGTTCTCAAACCACACCCCACCTTTCTACCCCATTTCTCATTCTAAATTTTTCATTTAAACTTCTTCTAAATTATAATAAATATATAATATATAGGTTGTTATTGTCGCATCGCGCATATCTTTAATCCAGTACATGGTACTGTTTGCTGGCGCCTACGTGGCGATGTGATTATTACTAATTATTTTACTTGCTTTTGGTATTGAATTTGGAATTATTATGTATTGGTATTATCAGTGATATTTGGAGTTTGGTTGGATTTTAATGACTAAGCTACACGAGGGACTTTTTCATAGTTTATATTACGTGTCGTTTTAACGGAGATGGTGTTAATGTTTAATTCGCGGGCGGTTGCGTGTGGAGATCGACAAATTCATTCTGATTGATATTAGTTATGTTTTCGAATTCGGGTGACCTAGCTAGGGATATAATTATTAAGGATCCGTGTCGTCTTGAGAAATTCAATGGAGAATGTCTAATTCGTCAGTTGCGTTTGGAGAACGACGAGTTTTTTTTTCCAATTGGATTATTTTGATTAGGTTTTGGAATTGGGTAGCTACAGACCTAGCTAATTTTCGACGTGTTATTATGGTCCTATAGTGGTGTCATGTATTTCTACTACTTTTCTTTCTTTATTCTTGGTTTCGTGTGGATTGACGTTTTTCATGCTCCAGTCTGACTAAGTTTTTGCGTTTTAAAATGGCCAATAATAGAACGATGAAGCACTATTTAGTAAATTTATAACGTATTCCCGTCAAGTGTTTAATGATTCATAGGTTATAACTACGGTAGCGTACTGACTTATGCGAGTTTTCTCGGGTCTAGCTCTATTTGTTGTTAATCATGTGCCTTCGCGGAATTTCATTCAGTGACTAAAGGTGTCTATAGCATTATCTACGCGTGAATTACTGGTTGTTAACTCAGATTGCATATGAACATAGAACAGTAAATGATGGTGTCGAAATTTATTTTTGTCAATCTCTCCGGTTTAGAGAGCATAGTTCACTAATCTACGCTATAATTGTCGTATATCGCACTCATAGGTAGAGGAACTAAACTATTTGTATCGGGGACGTTTCGCTGTTCGGTGTAAGTTAGAATGTAACGGGGTTCCCATGCGATACTGTGCTGGGAGAAGCCCCATCGCGTAAGAATAGTTCAAGCGCGATTAACTCATTCATATACGGGTTTTGTGAAGGGTAAAGGCGTCGAGCAATACTGGTGGTTCATAATTGTGTTTTTAGTATCAAAACTGGAAGTGCCATTGAGTGAGGACTTCGACTCGGAATCCAGTAGGTCATCGCTTCAGTTGAACGCCAATTTGTTTTTTAAAACAGCGGAATCGCCTCCACCGTCGAAGGTCTCACCGCGGACTAGCACTGCGTGTGAATAGTGAATAAACAATTACTACTATTCGGCTGTTATTGACGTATCGGAAAGAGCGTAATAGAGCTACATCGGTGTGTGCTGAGCTGTTAAAGTCGTTGGAGTAACCCCGAAGTAGGAGACACTAGCAAACTATCACAACTTTCCTGGTACGCCAGACCACGAGCTCGAGCACCCCAGCTGTCAGTGTAGTATTAATTGGTGGCCTAAATTCTCTCTTTCGTGTATTATAGTAGTCGCTGGGGGTCGGAGCGTCGCGTAAGCACGAAGCTACACAGCCACAAAAGAAATCCAGCTCCGACATGGTGGCTATGACGAGGCCAATGCCGATCCTGTGAAGATCCTGTTGGTACGTTCGCCGGATTGGATTGGTCCGTGGCTAGTGGTGGTATTTGTTGACATTTACTTAGTGTTATTTTTCGCGCGTTACAGCACGAATTGGTAAGTAGCTTAGCTGTGACTGGTGAAGTTGTTAAAATTTTCATGTCATGGACGATACAGCGGCACTAATGCCTGGTGACGATACCACGCAGTGGACGATAGGAATAGATAGCACGAGTACGCCAGTACCAACAGCTACGGACGGCGGCACTACTTCTATGAGTGGCACTACGTTAGAAGCGACATTGCGTCGAGTAGAAGTAAGCTTACTTGATACTAATCGTAAATATGAGGAAATGACTGACTTAGTACGTGATAGCGTACGTGATTCTAATCGTCAGTATGATAAGTTAATGGTAGATACAATGGAACGCGAACGCAAATTCCAAAATTTTATGGTACGACAACAAAACAATGATCTACATGAGCAAATGAGTGAGATGCGAGGTAATCTTAATCAGTTTCGAGATCTCATAAGCATGGAGCCCGTGTTAACTCCGACCTCTGATGTTGGAAGAATCGATTCGGTTTATATGGATGCTACTGTGGTAGAAGCACATACTAGACCAAAAGCAAGATTTGATGTTGAGCCTTCGGTTCCGGTATTAAATACAATTAGAGCTGCGCCCCCACAAGTGTCGGTACAATTATCTGCAGTTACAAGCTCGTATAACGCTACATGTGTCCCTAATAGGGTTTCGTTAGCCCCGGTTGTCGTGTCTACGAGTGTACATGTGTCAGCTCTGGTTATATCGGTTCCAGCTTCGGTGACTGTAGTCTCGACCGGTATTCAGACTGTACCAACTAGTACTGCTTCTGCTGCGTGTACACATGCTGTGGCGTCTGCCCCGGTGTCAGCGCGTGTGACGGCGGCTGCTCCTGCAATGCCACCTATTGTAGTTAACGTGCCACCTCCGAAGGAACCCGTTAATATTGAAAGGTACGATGGTACAACGGACTTTGCCACGTACTTTCGTAGGTTAGAAACGGAGTTCGAATTAGCAGGTGTGGCAAAGTCCAGTGATAAATTTCGTACACTGCGTAAGAAGTTAACGGATGCTGCCCGAAGTTTTATTGAGTTACTAATGACTGGTCCAGAAGCACCAGAGACATATGAAGACCTAGTGTACGAGTCGCACGAACGATTCGCAGAAAGCCGAGAATTCGTAGATGAAGTTCAGCGGTTCCAACAAATGAGTCAAAAATGTTCCGTAGCAGATTTTGTTGATGAGTTAGAATTGCAGTGGTGCAAGCGAATTGTTCCGCTGGAACTCGGTGATAAGCACGCCGCCAATTTATTGCGCAATACGTTTTTAGCGAGGAATACGACAGGGATTACGTTCACGCCTGATCGATGGTGATCAATGGTCCTTCTACGAGTTGAAACGTCGAGCGGTCCACATTGAGCGCACAGAAAAATTATTATTGGGACTCGAGGACGATGGAACTTTGTCACGATCCACAAATAGATCGGTTTCTCAACGGTCTTGAAGACCGAGCCAAACTGCTGGAGCTAGAAATGGAACGATACCGCGAAGTAACAATGGTCGGCAGGCTCCAATGCGCATAAGTGGCGGATACCAAAGCAGTGACGCGAGAAATACCCGCGTTGTGGAACGAACTACTGCGTCCTCAATTATGTGTTATGACTGTGGTGCCACAGGGCATGTCTGCGCGCGGTGTCCATATCGTGATGCACGCCTTCGTCAACAAGAACGCGGGGTAGTGAGAGAAGTTGCTTCTTGATCACCACACGTGCAACGTGCGCTAAATAGTGCTGAATCCACAACACCTAAAGAACTGTGGAAGTGTTACTTATGTGGTAAACCAGGTCACTTTGCTCGTGATTGTCGTCAACGATCCGTAAATGTGGAGAAACAATTAACCGGCGACACCCGACGCCGTCCTGAATCTAGAGCCGTACAATCCTTAGCTTTAGAGACATTACCTCGTCAAATGAATGATGTAGAGCGTCGCGTGGCTGGACAAATGCGCGACATTCTTTCTCATTTGAAATCGGATAGTAAGGCGAATGGTTCTGAATTAGCGAGATCGCCATCGCGAATCATGCCGCCCAAGAACCCATGTCGTCAGGTAATCATGGAAAAAGTGCCTGAGTTAATTTATGAAAAAAATTCGGAATCCCGAAGTGCTCCGCAAGTTTCGGTAGTTCAGGTGGAAATGCTGGCCCGTCCAATTAGATCGAGTTTTTATGTTGACGTACAGATTGATTCGTATAGTTACGTGGTTTGGTAGATACCGGAGCGCAAATGACACTCATGCTTCAAGCTGTCTATGAGGAAGGACATAATCGGTATAAGTTAAATTCCGATGTAGTGCAGGTGTTCGCTTTTGATGGTTCACCAGCTAGTAAAACCCTGGGATGGTTTGAAGCACTTGTGCATTTTGGGGAGCAGTCCCGATATGTACAAATTCACGTCATACCGGACATGCCAGTCGCTATCGTCATCGGTGATGACATGTTACGGAAATTTCAAACCGTAATTGATTATCAGGAAATGCGAATTCTAGTTGGGTGATAAACTAGTACGATCATGGTCGTTAGTTCAACGTAAGGAAACAACATCTGTGGAGACTAGAACGGAAAAATATTCAAGTCCGGAAAACTGACTGAAGTTCCAGTGGGTACTTTTCATGTTTGTAGGGTATCTGTGGATACCAAAATTCAACCGGAAAGTACTAAACTAGTACCATGTAACATTAACACGACTAATTACAATGGGTAAAGTGTTATGGTGGAAACTGATGTCAATACTCGATTTGAGCGACCCATCCTTTGTCCGAATGCTATAGTTGAGGTACAAGAAGGTATGGTGTGGGTACCGGTTACAAATTTGGAACAGCGGTCATATAGGGTGAAAGTTGATGACGTGATGTCGCACGTTTACGGAGATAGTGGATACCGTTGCTGCTACGTCGACGGAAAAACCAGCGATGACTGATGTCGATTATCCTAAAACCGTTACTAATAAGATTCAGATAACAGCGAAGAAAGCTAAACGCTTACATAGGGAGTTAGCAGCGGAAATAACGCTAGATAAAGAAGCGGAATTACCACAGGGTGTGTCCCTAAAGGAAGCGGTTGCTACCGAGACCGAAAAACGAATTGTAGCGCGATTGTTGGAACGTAACAGCGACGTTTTCGGAAATTCCACAACACCCCTTAGTCGAACGCACGTTGTGCGACACCCTATCGATACTGGTGATAAACCTATACAGCAAAGAATTCGACGTGCACCTTACGTGCATCGTGAGGAAATCTCTAAACAAGTTCAGGCTATGCTGGACGATGATGCGATTCAGCCATCAATGAGTCCTTGGACATCTCCTGTGGTCCTTGTCAAGAAAAAGACTGGAGATATGCGATTTTGTATCGATTATCGCATGTTAAACGATGTAACCAAGAAGGATAGTTTTCCGCTTCCACGAATTGATGATACGTTAAACGCCCTTAAAGGTGCGAAATATTTCACGACATTGGATTTGAATTCAGGTTATTGGCAGGTAGAAATGGAGCCTGAAGATGTCGAAAAGACCGCTTTCATTTGCCATGAAGGGTTATTCGAATTCAAAGTAATGCCTTTGGTTTAACTAACGCACCTGCTACGTTTCAGAGAATGATGCAAATCGTCTTGTCCGGTTATCTCTTAGAGTTTTGCCTATGTTACATCGACGATGTCATTGTCTTCTCACCCACGTTCGAAGAACATTTGTGGGATATCCAATGTGTGTTCAATCGATTACGTGATGCAGGTTTATCAATTAAGGGCAAGAAATGTGATTTTATACGACGAGAAGTATTGTTCTTAGGTCATGTAGTATCGGAAAACGGAATTGTCCCGGACCCTGCGAAAGTCCAAAAGATATTGCGATGCGCAAGACCCCAAAATGTTACGGAAGTGCGTTCGTTCTTAGGGTTGACCGGTTATTACCGTCAATTTATTGAGGGATATAGTCTTATAGCCGCTCCATTGCACGAATTGACAAAAGGGCCTAGTAAATTTAATTCGGTAGAATCTCGCTGAACGGAACAGTGCCAAGTAGCCTTTGATAAGCTCAAGGTTGCACTGACTACAGCGCCTATCTTAGCGTATCCGAACCCAGTGAACCATTTAGGTTGTACACCGATGCTAGCAACGAAGATGTTGGGTTTATTCTAACACAAGGTGCCGATGATGGAAAGGAACGAGTAATTCATTATGGTGGTAGAAAATTCCACGATGCTGAAACAAGGTATAGCGTGACAGAAAAAGAATGCTTGGCCGTAGTACGAGCTATGGTGCAATTTCGGCCATATTTGTTGGGTAGCTTTACCACGATTGTGACGGATCACGCTTCCTTAGTACAAATTCTGATGAAAACTCGTTATATCGATTTGATAACACCACGTCTATTTCGTTTCGTAACGAGGATCCAAGAATTTGATTACGAAGTAGTGTACAAACCAGGCAGACAGCACCTTAATGCTGATGCAATGTCGCGTCCACCGATTTTGAAATCCACACCGACTAAAAAACCAGTTGATAAATCGGAAGTAGACTGGAAACAGGATAAAGAATATCTTAACGAAGCGTTAGTGAAACGGGAATCGAATCTTTTAAAGATTGTGGGTGTAATTACGCGAAGTGATTGACGAAAACAATGAGGCGAATGATCCACCACCTGGTTCAAGTGGAATGCAGATAGATGTTCCAGTAATGAAAAGGCATTTAAATGACTATTTTGCCATTGACCCGCCATGGGAAGCGGATGAAATACGAAGAGCATAATCTTTACATCCGTTTACACGAGGAATGGTTCGTTTTCTGGAGGACCAGGAACTAGATCCTGAGTTAAGTGAAGAGCTGCAACACCAGATCTTATCACAAGGAGATAGGTTCCATGTCCGACATGGCGTTTTGTACTATGTAAGCCGAAAACGTGGACCTGTTCGCGCAGAAGCGTGCGAATTTCGTTTGGTACTACCCGAGGAATTTCGTGTAGTTGTGATGGAACAGGCTCACACGACTCGATATGCAGGTCATGTAGGATACCATCGAGCGTTGGCTAAGCTCGAACGGAAATTTTATTGGGTTACAATGAAGAAAGACCTCGAAGCGTTTATTAACACATGTATACCATGTGCTTGGTTTAAACCTGGTCCGAATTGTCGTGAACCGTTACAACCAATTCCTGTGATGGCAACATTTCATATGGTAGGTGTAGATGTGATAGGCCCATTGCTCGTCACACGGTCTGGAAACAAATATATTGTGAATTTTATAGACTATTTCACCAAGTGGCCGGAAGCATTTGCCACATCTGACCAAACTGCTAAGACCATTGTCGACCTAAACTAGATAGTGCCCAGACACGGTGTTCCACGTATAATTTTGTCCGATCAAGGGCCCGCTATTACGTCTGAATTGTTCACGTCTGAAGCGGCCAAGTTAGGTAGTCGAACGGTGTTTGCTACACCGTATAATCATCAGTGTAATGGTCTTGTGGAACGGCGGAACCAAACGTTAATTTCCATGATTAAACACCTTACCGAATTAGAACTTAATAATTGGGATTCATACGTCGATGGGGCACTGTTTGCGTATCGTACTACAGTACACGTGTCAACGGGTCAAATCCCGTTTTTCATGATGCATGGTCGTGACCCTGATTTGCCTAGAGAAAACCCGTTATTGTCCATAACGGAAGGTGAAAGTCCAGACCAACATGTATAAAAACTATTGGATACGTTGACTAGCACTTGGAAAGACGCTAGTAAGTCCGTACGTTTGGCCCAGGACGCCTATAAGCGATATTTTGATCGAAGAGCACGCATTCGTGACTTTTTGCCAGGTGATGTGGTGTTAATGCTAAGGCCGGAGAAAATCGATTCTCGTAGGATCACCAACAAATTTCACCCAAATTTCGAGCGACTTTATCGAATAGTCAATGTACAAGGTCCTAATTTGGAGGTAATGCGTTTAGGTGATGCGCGACGCAAAGGTAAGATTTATTACAAAAGTTTGTTTAAACACTTTGGTGGTGAGCCGCGCGATTATTTGGAGCATGAGCAACGCTTACACGCGATCGAAATCGATAGCGAAGAAATCGATTGGTTCTGCGGAGAATGCGGTCAGAGTTACGGAGGAGACCTCCGCGTAGGTGAAGATGATGTCAATTGGATCGAATGTGACTACTGCCTCGAATGGTTTTATTTTCGATGTGTAAAATTGAAGCAGGAGCCGGAAACGACGTTATGGTACTGTCCGGCATGTGTTCAACTATTATGTACATGAACGGTAAATACTATTTAATTATGGGTACTTCTTATTCTATCTTTCTATTTTTCGCGGTTGAATGAAGTATGCCAAAGCTGGACGGCGCGTGTGGTATAGTCTTCGGTAGCGATGAAGTAATGCTCTCGTTAGCTGGTTGTTCGCCAGTGCTTGCCCATATAAAAAGGTTCGACATGGTGGCTTTATAATGGTGTGCTCGATAAACTGTTATAAACAATTATTACATTTTAGATTTTAGGCGATCGTCCATTGCTAACGGCTATCAAAATTACGGTACGTGTGTATAATCAATAACAATAATAACAATTATTATATCTTGCGTTATTCAACGAACAGTTCTACGTCTTCGACAATTACAACGTTGCTGCAACTGTTGGAAAGGTGGATTCGAATTGGGATAGCGGTAGTGAAACCGGGTCCTCAGAGGGTTCTGATTGGTTATCTGACTTAGTGTCCGAACATGGGGATAACCCTCTTGAGCGTTCGCTTAACGGGATAGAGCCACAGTTAACTTGGTCAGAGGAACAGCAAGGTCCACCGTGGAAGGATCGTAACCATCCCGTATGGAATCTATACGCATGGACCAGTGGGTTAGAAATGGTGGGTCGAGCGTGGATGCACCCCGCTAGTGTAGTTGTTGTAGACGCCCGTGACCAAATTGAGTCAGCGATAGGCATTATCGAGCGTTCAGTTACCAATTTAATACCGTGTGATATGGATGGTGTAAACATCAGCTACCGTCAACAGCAGCAGTTTCGGGGGAGGGTGGGAGAAGTATTTAGACGCGCATGAGAGGGATCCATTTGATGTCTGCTGGCGATGATTACCACGTAGTGCGCGACTTTGGGTTGATCCAAAATGGTTAGCCTATGCTGCAGGTTGGCAATGTACAGCAGCGGCTACATTACAAGTCGCCACGATCGAAGGAGTTGTCATTATTTTTGATTTAATGGCGCTTGGTCCAGACATGCTTGCAGCGTTATACGCGTGTATTGCGTCAGAAGAACGACTCAAAATATGGTGGGCGATGAACAATGATGAAGGATTTTGGAACGTGCGATATCTGCAATATAACCAGCCGTTCCCGCATGCTAATTCAATGGATTTACAGGCGGCAGTAGGTCGTCGATATAGTCTACGGCGATTCTTCTTTTTGTTCACTGGACGTATTCGACAAGATCCAACGCGTACGGTACAACGTTATTAGGAGGTATCCGTGTGCGACAAGTTTGTCCTGGAAATTGGAAATTGGGTGCTGAATTTCGAAGAGTATCGTCGGTTCGTTCGATATAGCGCCCATGATGTCTTGCTCATTGATGGAGCATTGTTTATCGCACATGGGCGTGGCACGCGTCCACCGATGGGACGCCACGATGTTAATCGTTTATGGCACTAGGTTGAACAATTTCCGCGCATATTTCGAGCATTTACAACGGATGCGCGTGGCTTAACGGTGCGGGTTAATCCCGACGCCGTATCAAATCGTCGTAGTTATCAAAAAAGTATCGCTGAAAAAGTGGCTCAATGCGCTGGTTATTGGCGGCGCAAGGGTCGATGGAATGTCGAAGAACACAGCAGTTTATATCAAATTAACGATCAAGACAAAGGTGAAGCTGCTTTTGTAATTGACCTTGGAGGAAATCTACATCGCGATACTGATCGATTATTTGCAGCAACGGCAGCGCAATTAAACCAGCAATTGGGCCAAAATATGCGTTTGGATCCCATTGACTTGGATCATACACCGGTTAGTGAAATTCCGGAATCGGAAATGCGCTGTAATCGCGATTATCTTCCGGATGGCATGGACGAATTTAACACATGGTACGAAGCGGAAAAACGACGACGAGCTAAGCGCAGTCGACGTCGTTCGCGTATACAGAGACACCAAGATGTCGTCGCAGGTCCTGGAGATGAAACGGACCTGGAGGAACGTCGTGAGGACATGTTTGATGAAGAAATGAACCAGCAAGCCATACAGTGGGAAACCGAAGGAGTACCTGTGCGTGAAATTCGCGAACAGATAATGATAGCTTATGATGAGCATTATGGCGGTGCATGTGTTGTCACCCGCCCAGTTGTACTGCAACGTTTGGATCGTCAGGTATTACGAAAAGAAGATGCTGCTTCTAATGCTTCATCAGCTGCTACAACACCGCCTGCGGTTCGTACACCGGAACCTGCAAGAGACGACTCGGTACGTATAGTAGGATCTGTAACGGCCACTGCTAGTGCAGTAGATCCTGTCTAATATCATTCTACTTGGGTCGAAAATGAGCAGATCGCTCACGAAAACCAGCGAAAGTGCCAGAAAATGGGTGGTTTGGCAGCGCAGGAAAGCCTAGCCAACCTGATGGGGATTACTGTAGATCCGGAGTCTATGAGTGAATCGGCTGGTAGAAGGAAAACTTCCTTAAAGATTGTTAGTGTAGATTCGTCCGCAGTGACACTACCAGTTCAGGAGTCAATGGAACAGTCCACATTAAGTCGGATACGGACTGAATCAGAAACGGCTGTAGTGTCGTCGAGTGTCTTAACTCTACCAACGTCTACCGCGTCTAGTTTAGTAACGATAGCTCAGGCTGAGCCCGCGATGTCCGATATCGTACCGATGACGGTACGCCCCGTTAGGGGACGAAGGAGAGCTAGTATTATGTTCCCACCTAGCCTTCCCCAGTTGGCGCGTATGCGATTGTCGCACGCTATTCGAGCGCCGTTTCAACAGCCTATTTCAGTGGTGAATCCAACACGACCGCGTGCTATGGACATGCTCACTAATCAACTAGTTACTGTCGCCTACGAGCACGTTAGACAACAAGAACAAGTTGCGGCTGTTGCCGAACAACCGCCTACTACAGTGGTGACGAGTGGTCAGGAAATTTCTCCTTCGTTGCACATTGAGTTGCAGTTGGGAAATTTGCGTGGTACGGAGTTGGCACAAGTGCGTGAACAATTACAACAAACCATGCCTCCATCAGCGGTGCAATTGGACGGTATGCTATTAATGCAGCAAATGCAATTAAATACGCGCGTTGATACTGCGTTGCATTATTTGCGTCGAATGGACGAAAATCACCGAGCTCAGATGGAAGCTCGACAGATGGAACTTGATCACGCACACCGTCATAATGCCGAACTTAAACTACGATTACGGGAGAGAGTCGCCGGAACGCAAAACACGAGGAACGTAAACTAGGAAGAAAATGCAACGAACTGCGAGTCGTCAAGCGCGCGTTAAACGTCGCGACGACTACGAAAAGGTGACCAGCGAATCCAACGATAGTGATCGTGAAGCGAGGCGACAACGGCGAGGCAAACACCGTGCCTCATCGTTTGTTGAACCACGATCACGACAGCGACAGGAAGTAGTTTATCATGAGGAGCAACAGTCAACATCGGCAGCAACTTTTGCACCGTCTTTTACGTCAACGCCAGCCGTATCAACGTTAACGGTGGCTACTGAAACACGACGAAAAGCTAGTGATGTAGTAATTTTTGAGGAAGCTTCGGCCGTTACGCCCACCAAAACGGTTTCAACAGCGTCAAGGGAACAAGGAAAGACTGCTATAGCGGCAGTGCCACCGGCCGTGCAGCCAGCGTCAGCACAACGTGGTGTTACAAAATTGTCTTAAAAGGAATCCGAAGGGACTTGTCATATTTTTGTGATTCACATTAAAACATGAAGGTGATAATTTTGGGTCTTGGATACTCAGTTTCAACGGTATTACTATGTGGTGTTCTATAAAGTCTTGGGCATTATCCAACGTCCCTTCCCTTTTAAATACCACTGAAAAATGTTTATTAACCTTCACGATGGGTCTGTATTTTGAGTTTGAGTAAAGGCCCTTACATTAACACAGCACAATATTAGTAAACCGTAAAACATAAAACACTTACCGTATGCAGATCTCTTTCTCATACAAAACTTTAAATTACTCTTTTCGTAAGCGACCTTCCCAGATCGTACCAAGACCACGTTCGTTTTCCTGTCCATGATTAAAATCACGTGAAATTTTGTCGTCCAAAGATAACACTTTACGGTCCGTTGAGGGTCTTTGACTTTCCTTTGAGTGACCGTCTGCAACGGTACGTTCACTATTCAGTAGGTCTGAGATGTCTCCATCCACCTCTTCTTCGATAACATCTTTTCCGCGCTCTGAATTTCCAAGATTTAAATCACACTCATCCAAATCTGTGCCATTTCCATCCCGTAAGGTATTGGTGGGTTTTTCATCCCCGAAGCAAGGTTTGCAAAAATTTATATGGACAATTTTGTCCGGTTTGGTACCCTTACACGGCCGGATGCGAGCATTCACGTCACTTGTAAATTCTATGAATCGATAAGGGCCATGCCAGAGATGGCATAGCTTAGGTGTTTTTCCCTTTTTAACCGCAGGACAATAGTACCATATTCGTTGTCCTACTTGAAGTTTATGGTCCGTTGCGGACTTATTATAATATTTCCGTTGCTTTTCTTGCGCACTTTCAATGTTATCAGCGGCCAGTTTTCGAGCAATTTCAAAACCCGTTACAAGTGTCTCTCGATGACCCTCAAATGTGTCGATTTGTAACAAATTGTAGGATCCTAGCCCTACTTCAACACCAAAACGCGGGTCTCTACCGTAGAGTAAGAAGAATGGGGTCTCTTTCGTGGACTCATGCGAAGCCGTCCTTTAGGCAAATAAGACAAAATTCAAATACTTATCCCAGTCGTGTGAGCAGTATTAACATACTGAGAAAGCATGGTTATCAGAAATTTATTTAACCACTCACACTGACCATCTGTAGAAGGTCTATAGGGACAAGTATTTAACTTCCTAGTATCAGTAAAGTGACATACCCATCGGATTGATTCACTCATAAAATTTGCACCACGGTCAGATAACAATTTTGAAGGGGCCCCATACCGACACATAATTTCTTCCACAATTAGCCTAGCAATAGTTTCACTTGTTATATCAGGGACTGCAAATGCGTCGGCCCATTTAGTTAAATACTCAGTAAACACAACAATGTGTTTATTCCCTCGTTCTGTTTGTTTAAGGGGACCTACACAATCGACAGCCAGTATATCGAAAGGTTTTGAGGAAATTGGTATTGAATGGAGTGGAACCTTAATTTTTTACATGGGCCCTTTTTGGTAGCGCAAAATACACATGAATAACACCAATTTGTGACATCACCGTACATTGAATCCCAATAAAAGCGTTCTCGAATTTTCGTGAAGGTTCTATCAAACCTCATGTGTCCACCACCAAGCAAATTGTCGTGAAATGATTCCATAATTTCGGAACGTAGGATTTTGAGAAACACCACTTGGTAACAAACCTTGGTTCTACGGTTAGACCTCTTTTCTTTCCACATATGGTGCAGCAATCCGTTAAGAATTATAAAATCTTCATACCTGTGACCATTCTCTTCCTAACCACCATCTTCGATGACATTCTGCAAATAATCAATAATCGTTCGTAGTCCAGGATCACAATGTTGCAAATTACGCATATTCTTCTTCATGTCCCAGGAATCTTGATTACTTGTTGTTGGACTTTCACACGCATCTGAAGTATTAAGTACTGTTACACAACTTATATTTTCAACCCGGGGAAAACATAATTGATCATCATCTTCGTCTTCCTGGATACTGTCGGAGCAGAACAACATGGGACTCCGGGATAGTGCATCACTATTCGCATGGAATTTTCCGGGTCGATGTAGCACTTCGAAATCAAATTCAGATAAAAGTAATGACCATCTTAGGAGCCTGCCGTTTCCTTCAGAGAAATTCATTAGCCATTTTAAGGCTGAGTGATCGGTCACTACTTTAAATTTTCTACCGAGCAGGTAGTGTCGAAAATATTTAATAGCCCAAACAACTCCAAGGCCTTCTTTTTCCGTTATGGCGTAGTTTTTTTTCAGCAGGGGCCAATGTTCTGGAGGCATACGCCACTACATGCTTTAGTCCATCGTAGTCTTGAGACAATACAGCCCCAAGACCTTCGTTGCAAGCATCTGTTATCAAAATAAATTGTTTTTCAAAATTAAGACTTTTTAAAATCGGTTCTTGAATAAGCTCTGTTTTTAAATCTTCAAAGGCACTTTGACACTCAGGGGTCCAAACGAATACAGTACTTTTTTTAAACGATTATTTAATGCAGACGCCCTGGATGCAAAATTTTTTATAAACTTTCGATAATACGATTTCTAGTCCTAGAAAGCGTCTTACTTGTTTCAAAGTTTTTGGTATGGGATACTCTTGAACAGCTTTAACCTTATCCGGATCGGGTTCAATTCCATGTCCAGATGCAACGTGTCCTAAAAACTTTACTTTAATTCGGCCGAAGCTACACTTTTTCGGTTTAAGTTTCATGTTCCCTTCTAGAAGTCTTTCGAATACGTCAGATAAATCCTTAATATATCTGTCAAATGTCGGAGAAAATATTAGTATGTCGTCGATATAGGATAAAACTTTATCCTCAAGTCCAGCCAGTAAGAATTTTATGGCTCGCATAAAAGAATTACGCGCACATTTCAGTCCAAAGGGCATTACATTAAACTCAAAAAGCCCACTATCGGTTATAAAGGCCGTCTTTTCTTTATCGTTTTCTTCCAATTCCATTTGCCAGTAGCCGCTAGTCAGGTCCAAACTGGAGAAATACTTAGCACCACCGAGTCTGTCTAGGCAATCCTCGATTCGCGGAATGGGAAACACATCAGATTTAGTAACAGCATTTAATTTCTTATAGGCAACACAGAATCTGTTTGAACCGTCTTTTTTACGAACGATAACAACAGGGAAGGCCCAAGGAGACACCGAGTGTCTAATTATGTTGTGTTTTTCCATGTTTTCCAGTTGTAATTTTACATCTTCCTTAGCCGCCTGTGGGATCCTATAGGGTCGCTGATATATAGGTGACTGTCCCCACAATTAATAGAATGTTTAACAAATTTTAGTCTACCCAAATCATACTCAGAAAAAGAAAATACGTCACTCCAAGAATTCAAAAATTGGAACATTTTCTCCGTTTGCTTCCCGGTTAATTCAGAATCCTCTAAGGAAAGATTGGGGATTATGATATTATCTTCGGCATTTAATTTTGGTGTCACATAGCATAAGCTAGGGTTATGTTCAGAGATATTTTGGAAATTTACGCCACTAACATTTGCTACGCGCTTTCCTGCACTTGGTTTAGATTTCCACATTTTAATCCTTTGGTCACCCAAAATGCATTCCCCCTTTGCTACATTAAAAATACAATTGTATTTAATCATAAAGTGAATTCCAAGTAGTATGTCGTAGGGATATCCTTGCTCAAAAATACGGATTGAACATACCCTTGAGATCTAATTCGCACTTCTATGTCCAGGGCGCCAAGAAGTTCCAAGCCCTGACCACTCACCGTCTTCGCCACCTGATTACCAGTGCCTGGGGTCAATATAGAGTTAAAATTTTCTAAACGTGATGCTGTCTGATACTTCAATAAACTTATCTTACACGCCGTATCACAAGGTATTTCTACATTCCACATTCTACATTGGATTTTTGCAAAAAGTTTTCCCAAAATTAGAGGAATTCGGTTCAGATCTGTATCTGTAAGGACGCTCTTTCCAGTATACACGCAGAAATTACCTTACCCGATCCACTAGTCACACCATTAGCAAAATGGAAGTTGACGCTGTTGAATTTTTGGGTACGTAGACTAGATCTTATAATCATTAAAATCTTTCCTTGCCAATTCTTTACCAGGGTGCTTTTTAATATCCCATATATCTAAATCATGGGTTGTCAAACCACACCCCATATAGTATCGAGACTAGCTTCAGCAAGATATTCGTGACCAGTATCCAATAAGATTTTTCGTAACATAAGAGAGCTGAAATTTTACCATATTAGCATGAAACATAATTTTGAAAGCTACAGCAGATGTTATCCACGCCGCCCTATTCTTACGAACGGTTTCCGAACGTTTTACGATACCTTTTTGTCTTTTAGGATCCTCCTCCGAGCACACCTGTGCAGCAGCATGAAAATCCTGGGCATAGCAACATTGACAACATAAGTAATACTGCTCAGTACAATGAAATGACTTACCATCGATACCAATTGTGCTACGAAATGATTAGATAGCACATTGTGACCACCAAGAAATTCCAAAACGCCACCTGACTTTGTTAGAAATCGATTTTTGGAAGAACTACCTGAAATACTTATATGAGGTTTCCACATATACACATTAGATGCATTCTGACATACATCAGTCAAGCAGATCTCTCTCAACACGTTGGTTGCATTTCTGTTACTATCATAGTCGGGTTTTGTCTCTTTCCTTACCTTTTCCAAGGGAGCTGGCATTATCTGGTCAACTCCTCGAACGTTCCCCCGCGTCCACTTTTTAAGATCCGGCTCCCTGGCGACTAGCTCCAATGCTTGTAAAATCGGAGCCCTTGTTTTCGCGGCTGGCATATGGTGCCATTCATGGCCACAGTCTAAGCAAAAGCCAGCTTGAGGAATACCGATTTCCTTGTCGAACCAAGCGTCCACCAGCACCACTACTCCTGGCGAATAACAAGACAGGCAGTGGTAATCTGCATCTCACGACGATTCTTTTGCAAAACCTCAATATCTTCTGCTGATAACATATCAGATAGCTTAATGCGCCGAGGTCGGGTGTTTTCGGCGTTATCAAACTGCGCCTGACCGTGAGCCACAAGCATTTCGCTTACGCCGTATCGCAGCCCTAGTGTCATTTCTACGATGAAAGAATCGCTGGTCGCCAACCCAACAAAATTCAGAAAAACCTCCTGATTCACCAGACGCTGGAGTAAACTAAACGAATACGAGCCGAACTCCGTTCGCCCATGAGGTGGCATAATGTTACTCAGCTCTACCCGAAAACACAGAGGGGTGTATTGACCAATACCGGATGACGCGGCATTTCATATACTTCATCAATAAATTCCCCCTTCCAACGTCTACCAGCCAAACGTTGTATTGTCGCGGTGTTGGAATACCTGTAACTTCCCCGCGTAGAGCCTGGCCTGCCATGACAACGACCACACGCTGTTTCGTCCAAATTTCATCTTCTCGTAAGACAAGGAGTTCATCCACATAAGGGATGCAGGAATTTATCATGTCCATGTAACACTTCTCTTTTGTCAAGGACACCCAAATGCACCTCGGGTCCTCCGCTGCTTCGACGATTGCCCGATGTTTTTCATCCGGACATATAGTTTTCCGCTCTGGGTAGGCCCTACGAGGAGCCCAACATGGACCTGGGGGTACAACTCGACACGCCTCATTCGACTCGCCGCACCTCGCCCCTGAACCAGGGGGACTGTCAAAGGATTGTCGCACATTCTTCTGTAATATAAAGTAAATGTGTTTAATTCAATATTCCTAATGCGGCGTTTACGTTATAAAACGCCCGCAATGTGGAAGATTTGTCCACGTGTGGTCATGAACACACTATGGTGCATGGTACTGGGACGGGCATACAGTGCAGCACAAGTTATGGTGTCGCTGACACCATGTATATTACACTATGGTGTCTTCAACACCCTATGTTTGAATACTTATTTAAAAAAAGGCGGGAAAACTAGCTAACTGAAATTTCAAATGATTTGCGCTAATTGATTGTAACCCATAAACCATTCCGTTGAAATCTATGCATAGGAAATGCGCGGACAGCAGTTAAACCGTACAAACGCCATACAACGGAAAAAACGTCAAGACATCTTCTCAAAAGACTTTCATCGAAGTTAGCGAGAAGTTAATGGTGTCCATGACACCATGTATAAATGCTGATGGTGTCCGAAGCACTATATAGAATTGCTTAGAATACAGTGTCGGTGTTCTGTACACTATATTGTTAACGGTGTTAGGCAGGCTGTACGTGGACAACACTTCCATATGGCGGGCAACTTATAACGTAAACGCCGCAAATGCGGCGTTTACGTTATAAAACGCCCGCAATGTGGAAGATTTGTCCACGTGTGGTCATGAACACACTATGGTGCATGGTACTGGGACGGGCATACAGTGCAGCACAAGTTATGGTGTCGCTAACACCATGTATATTACACTATGGTGTCTTCGACACCTTATGTTTGAATACTTATTTAAAAAAAGGCGGGAAAACTAGCTAACTGAAATTTCAAATGATTTGCGCTAATTCATTGTAACCCATAAACTTTGTCAAAAATCGCCACGGCATAGGAAATGCGCGGACAGCAGTTAAACCGTACAAACGCCATACAACGGAAAAAACGTCAAGACATCTTCTCAAAAGACTTTCATCGAAGTTAGCGAGAAGTTAATGGTGTCCATGACACCATGTATAAATGCTGATGGTGTCCGAAGCACTATATAGAATTGCTTAGAATACAGTGTCGGTGTTCTGTACACTATATTGTTAACGGTGTTAGGCAGGCTGTACGTGGACAACACTTCCATATGGCGGGCAACTTATAACGTAAACGCCGCATAATTTGATTATGCAAGTTATTCAGGTCAATAGTGTAAAACTCCCTGATCATAAATTAAGTTATAAAGACCGTACTTCCGGTAATTTATTAACTTGGCACCGTACGGGTACTCATAAATTTTGGTCGTATCACATAAATTTTCCTTACTTATACCTTGAGTCAGACACTCTCGGCTGGTTAGATTAATTTGATTATCATAATATGTCATCTCTACAAATATATTATGATCCCGGTTGTCCGCCCCACGGTTTTGGAACCGGCACATCATAGCAGCGTGCATTGGTTTGGCCGTGGTGTCGCCTTCCATAATCCTATTAGCTAACCTTTCGTTTTGTTCCCGAAGTCGTAAAACTTCGGCTTTCCAGTCATTTGTTTGCTCCATATCCATCCAGCGATTTGATATTTAGCGTATATCATTACATCGGGGTTGACTACCCCCAGTACCGTGACATTGATTCAACTGACGAGGAATATTTTGCCACCTGTTAGGTTCCAGTCTCTGTTGATTACCTTGTAGATTATTCGGTCGCCAGAAGGGCTGAGGAGTCCGATTTGGCGGCCATCTACTTAAGTTTGGCATAAATCTATTCTGCGAAAAGGTTTGACATCGTTGCGGGCAATTGAATTTTATATGACCCGGCCTTCTACAGAAATCACAGATTTTTCATTTGTCATCCTATTTCGATTTTGATCAAAATTATTGCGAAAGTTGTTAATGTTATAGTCCTTAAGACTAACTACAGCTTGGAGCAATTCCCTGTTTACCCTTAGCATATCATCCATTTTTCTCTCCAAAACATTAGGAGACTCCATTTTCTTAGCATCAGTAAACATCTAAATGGGAAGGCTGGTCCATCCTCTTATAGCACTCTTGCTCGCACGCTCTCGAAATGGCTGCCTGCATGGAAGTTGGATTTGACGTCATGACAAACCTCTTGATAGAGCCCTTGAGCCCATTCAGAAAGTTGTCCATGGCAAGTCGATCTCTACTGTCCCGCTCAATCGTTGCATAAGCCTTCCTCACTAAGGCCTCTATATCTCGTGCATGAATTTCGTCAGGCTCATGCGGCCCTTGGCTTCTCGTCCGCAGTTTGGTATATTGGTATATGCTGTATTGGTAATGGTATATTGGTTAGCAGTTTCCGTAGTTACTAGGTACTCTTTAAGTGACTGCCGTACTATACTGTAATTTTTCTGTATGCCAGGGGGAATGGACTCCCACTTAGGTGCTGCTTCATCCCGTAAATATGCAGGTAATAATCGGGCCATCTCAGCATGGTCCCACTCGTTGGCCAATGCAATTCTATCAAACGTGCTTAGCCATTCCTCAAAATCGTCCCCAAAACTTCCAGCATATAGAGGTATATTTTTAATCTCTGTTGACCGATAACCACACTGACTGGGAATAAGACGGTGGTCGGAGTAAGAACCCACGGAGGTTGCAGCTACAGTTTGAGAACCCCCGGGTGTAGTTACTGTTGACTTTTGCATCGCTTCCAGGCATACCTCATTTAACTTAGATTTCGACTCACGTGGACCACCTGTATATCGACGGTTCGCTTTTTAATGTAAATCTCCGAATCCAGATTATAATTTTTAAGTCTTTGCGTTTAAGGTTTCCTCGTTCCAGGCTTGCGGCACCAAAATGTAGCCCGCGTGAGTCCTA
>JASANE010009962.1:0-31807 GCA_030248225.1 Trileptium ribeirensis
ACGTATGGTTTGACGCTCCCATTGGTTATATGTCAATAACTGCCACTTATACCGATAAGTGGAAAGAATGGTGGAAGAATCCGGGTAATGTAAGTTGATATTTTATGCATTATTAATTTGCCATTAGTGCATCTCAGTTTTACACTATATTTCATATAAAGACTGCTGTGCATGCTCGGGCGCCTGAGTTTGTCTGATGTACTAAAATATGTCAATTTTTAATAATTTTGGACAAAATCAGTTAAATTATTCTCTGCGGACCCAAAAATATGTAAAATTTTCCTTTTCCGATTTCATAATTGCAATCGGTTGCCAAATTGCATATTTTTAACGTTTTATTACAATACTCTATGGTCCCCGAGTTCAACTGCTAAGAGGGGCCTCGCCTCCCAGGTATTATCGGTAGACCACAGTTTTGAAGTGGGGAGCTCAGGTCATACCCCCATGTATAGTTTTGGTAGTTCGGAGAAGACAACTAATTGTTTGCAAAAGTCAACATCTTTGTTTGGAGCACTTAATTATGGTCTAAGAGCTACGGTTTTGGTAACGTTGGTCAGGTTGTTCTGTTCCGCCGGGCGATAATACTGCGTTTGCGCGTACAATGTCCTGTTTTGTAAGCTCTCAGTTCATAAGCTTACTTTCGCACTGAATGAAGCATTAGCATAAAAGGCTTTCCCGCTAAACATTGTAGATAACTATACTGTGTTGCTAAAACATGGAAGTTGATTTCGTTAGGTGACGGATTCACAAAATATGCAGTGGTTTCAGGATTGCTTTAATTGCAAGATTTCAGTTGGCCCTAAACCTATTATCAGATAATCTGTCCAAGCACCGAAAACGCTCAAAAAATGTGAAAAATCATATCGTTATATTTCTTAAGCGCTAAACGGATTTAGTCGCGCAATTTTTTTATGTTTTATTGAGTTTACGTTCGTTTAGGTCGAGTTGTATCATTTCGTGGGGAAGGACAACGTGCCGTTTCATAGCGTAATTTTTCCGGCTTCATGTATTGGAGCAAACGATTGTTATACGCTTGTGCGACATATTTCTGCGACAGGTATATATATTTATTAGCAACAACTAGATTATATTGCTGCTACTAGTGATAAAGTAAGCGAAACGAATGGAGATAATGCGGAATTACCCTAAGATGTGGGTAGTGATAATGTAAGCTGTCAGTTTAAACAACGATGGAAGTTGGAAGCGTTTCTCGGTATTTTTATCGTTTCCTGACTTGGTACTCAGTTATACTCCAGTCGTGTTGCCTGCTTTAGAACTCACTTGATAGTAGAAATGGAAGTGGTGGTATAAAACAAGGTTTAACGTTACAGCTCAGGACATTGAAAAATGTGATAGGTGTGAAAATTAAATAACCGAACATAAGATTTGCGTACTTTGGTACATCTCTTGCGTAACGTATTCTATTGGAATTTTGCTTACGGTTTCTATTTAAATTTTTTCAGGGTAATAAAAACAGGTCCAGTACAGTCAGTACAAAACTTGAAAATACCTTTGCTTATAGGCTGAACAGCCTTTCTATCAGTTGTGATTTCATCATTGTGGTCGCTAAAACCATCAAAACTCGTATTCTCCATAGTATTTTCGTAATGACGATAGAAACCCTTGAACATAAATAATAAACCCCAGTATTAAAAAAATTGACAGTAAGAAAGTAACTGTAGAATCGCGATGCAAGAATGATTATTCGCTTTGAAAACATAGGAAAACTGGTTTTAACCCAAGTCTCCATGATTACGTACCGACCTAAAGGTAACACGTGCTAGTGTACAGGAAAACTAATCCTCGTAAAAGAAAACGATTCACCAAAATGTCTATAACCGCATGTAATCTGGTTTATTTAAAACAATAGCGTGGCCGACACTTCTGTGCATGGGTAATGAAAGTATTGATTTTTATAGCTCAGATTCAGGTATCGGAAACTGTACTGATATGCAGAACATGTGAAGTGACCTTTGTGTCATTCCACAAAATCAACATGTTCGGTAGAAACAATTTATTTGTATTCAACTCAGAGGTGATCATTAGATACAGGTTGGTAGGCACAGAATCCATACTGATATAGTAACATGCCTACTCCCTCACCGATACCTACTTTCGGCGATTGTGTTACGTTGCCAGCTACTGGCTTGTCCACAGACCCTCTCGGACCGGGGGTATGTTATAAGGAGTGCACGAAATCCCTTCTTTGGAAATGTGTAAAAACTCAGGAAACTTTAAAATGAACGTTTTTTTGGAATATTTTAAGGCTAAAAAGCTAAGTGAAAGGTGTGAAAGCTTCGAAAACTGTGAAATGAATATTTTTTCGATCGTTTTTGGGGCTAAAACCGAAAGAATAGGTGTAGGATCTTGGAAAAGTGTAAAAATTAACGTTTTACCAGGCATTTTAAAGCTAAAAAGTGGAGGCTCCAAAATTTTCGGAGGGCGTGGGAGTGGGACCGGGACAGACGGAGGAGCGAAAAGTGGGGAACCCTCTCCCCGGTTTTGAGAAGGCAGACTTAGTCATCATGTCTTTATATCCATGAAATGTAGCCGTAACCGGAAACGTAACCGAAACCGTGTTTCTGTGCACTATAATTTATTTCAGTGTAGTGAAAAACAAATACAACGCTTTGATAAAACTTAGAACTCATATTTGCTGTTTGTGGGCGAAATGATTGCGCATTTACGATTGGCTTTGAGCAGCTTTGAAACTCGAGAAGTGATAGCATCGCGAAATGTCGAATATTTGCTAACGTGTTTATTTAAAATTATCTTATAAATGTTATAAGATATGTTTTATGTTTAAACCATATTGTTTTTATGGTTTCTTATGGTTAAACTTTCAATCAAATTACCATAGCTGTATACAACCACGTCGGACTAATGCATTCAGTCAAGCGTAAGCTTAGTTTGTACCGTTCATTGCCCAGCGGATCATTAATTCCGACTTCGTTGAGTGAAACGAGCATAGCGAAGAATTCTCACTGGTCAGTGTGGCGAATTTCTACGGTGTCCCTTTCTGGTTTTTTGGTGCTAAACTAGCACATATAATTTGACTTCGACTTGGCGGATTGACTCGTGTGATAACTCATTCGAAGGCTTAAAATCACTACTGCTGACTTTTACTTAGACGCGAAGAACTGTTCCACCGTCTAAGGATGTTATACGTTACTCGCAATATCTCTGCAACAGCTCGGAAGGTTGCTGTTTGGATTTCTCTTTAACAGTAATTTGGTTATGAAGCTGCGTACTTATCTATTGTGCTTACTTACGCTGCATGGTTGAGTCAAAATGGGTTTTTAAATGCGTCTGTGAAATCCTAGATACGTAATAAGCTGACGTAATTTACATATCCAATACTTAGAATTTAGTACCTTGGCGATAAATCAAACTACGAGAGACTTGTCGAGACTGATTTCTTTGAATTCTGAGTGTTTTCTAATAAGCTTAGAGCTGCATAAAGTATATAATGAACCCAAAGACTCATATCATGTTTTCGTTGGTTATGGAGATATAGTCATTTTCGTAGAAAACCCATTTTTACCTAATCCAACATTAGACAATACGCGCCAGAAACAACTGTCGCATTTCGAGCAAGTGGCGCGCTCGAGATTTCGAGACTATTTAAATTAATAATAAATTACATTTATTGAACAAAGTTATTTCGATCTAGCCACGAGCGAGCGACAGTCATTTTTGGTTTTTACTATAGGTGATCACCACAATAACGCATCACTTTGCATTGACATAAAGCTTCTCTCGCTCCACAAAATGAGCCCAAGAGACGCATGTATTTTCATTGATTATAAAGTACTGTTTGTTTTCGTGTATTTTGCGTCTCATGATTTCGTTAAAAGCCCATTTTTACCTAATCCTTCAACATAGTGCTGCCTCCAAAGTACCTGGTGGTCCCGATCGAACTGGGGGTACCATGACAGCGAGAAATTCAGTTTCTCCACTAGTAGTGGGGTGGGATTGAAAAATGGGAAAATATCATAAATAGCTGACTCACAGTAATTATACAATAACCAGCGCGAAAGCCGGCCTTCGGCTCGCTTCACGCCGGTAGTATGGTAGAGTGGGCCTGCGGCCACGTTTTTCCGGAAAACAGTATTTTTTAAGTTATCACATTTATAGAAAAATGCAAACTTACTCTGTTGTCGACAACAGTATCAAACCCTTACGGATATGTCAAAATGTCGAAAACAGTATCATACCCATGTGTCAAAATGCCGAAAGCAGCATTACGCCCTTATGGATGTGTTAAAATGATGAAAACAACATTACCGCATTACAGATGTGTTAAAATGATAAAAACAACATTACCCCCTCACGGTTGTGTTAAAATAGCGAAAATACTATTACACCCTTACGGATGTGTCAAAATGTCGAAAACAGTATCATACCCTTATGGATGTGTCAAAATATCGAAAACACTATCATAAGATGGTTTAAAAGAAGGTCCCCCAATTAGGGGGTACATCTCATTTGCAAAAGTGCGTCGATACTTTCGGCACGTCTTAAAGAAATGAAACAAAAAAGATTGTCAAAATCCATGAAGCAGTTGAAAAGTTACATCATGAAAACCAATAAAATGACACTATTTTTTAATTTAAAGGGGTGGGTTGTGGAAAAAAGTAGGGGATGCCCAAAAATAGTGGCAGTGCATTCACATATTCGATGTCCTATCCAACCAACACAAACCCCAATAAAAATCCATAAACGGTTTCAAAAGTCATGGTCAAAAATATGTGACAAACCCAAAACTTGGGACACACAGACAGACATACGGCAATTGCATTATAAGATAGTTTAAAGGAGGGGTACATCATCATTTCAAAAGTTCGTCGATAATTTCGGTACGTCTTAAAGAAATGAAACAAAAAAAGTTCGTCAAAATCCATGAGGCAGTTGAAAAGTTGCATCATGAAAACCAATAAAATGCCACTATTTTTTTAATTCAAAGGGGGTGGGTTGTGAAAAATGTGTAGGGGACGCCCAACAGTAGTGTCCGTGCGTTCCCATATTGATTTCCTGCCCAACAAAAAAACCGCACAAAAATCCATAAATGCTTTCAAAAGTCATGGTCAAAAATATGTGACAAACCCAAAACTTGGCACATACACAGACAGACATACGACAATAAGATAGTTTAAAGGGGGTCTCCCAAGTAGGTCGTACATCCCCTTTGCAAAACTTTGTCTATAATTTCGGCACGTCTTAAAGAAATAAAACAAAAAAGATTGTCAAAATCTACGAAGCAGTTGAAATGTTACATCATGAAAACCAATAAAATGACACTATTTTTTAATTCAAAGGGGTGTGGGTTGTGAAAAAAGGCGTAGGGGATGCCCAAAAATAGCGTCCCTGCATTCCCATATTGATTTCCTACCCAACAAAAAACCCGCATAAAAATCCATAAACAGTTTCAAAACTTATGATCAAAAAACTTGGGACACACACAGACAGATAATTACATTATAAGATGTTTAAAGGGGGGTCCCCTAATTAGGGGGTACATAACCTTTGCAAAAGTTCATCGATACTTTCGGCACGTCTTAAAGAAATGAAACAAAAAAAGTTCGTCAAAATCCATGAAGCAGTTGAAAAGTTACACCATTAAAACGTATAAAATGACACTATTTTTTTATTTCACGGGGGTGGGGTGGGTTGTGAAAAAAACATAAGAAGTGCCCAAAAATATTGTCCCTGCAGTCCCATATCGATTTCCTACCCAACAAAAAACCGCATAAAAATCCATAAACAGTTTCAAAAGTTATGATCAAAAATATGTGACAAATCCAAAACTTGGGACACACACAGACAGACATACGGCAATTACATTATAAGATAATTCACTATAGTGAAACCCTATCGATTGACGGTAATTATACTGTTTTTACCGGCACAGGACAAAAGTTTAGCGATTTTTTCAGGAAAAACTGACATATTTTCGCCCTGCAGAAAAATTGGCGTGGCACCTGAACTTGGGGGAAAGCCATAAATACATGCGAGAGCAGAACTGGTGAGCACCTTGGTTGTGGTCAAAATACCTGGGGGCCCTCCTCCCCTTTCCGCGGGAAATTCAGTAATGAAACACCGCAATTACAGCTGTGTACATAGAGCTTATTTCGCTCTACGAAATGCCCAAAATGAGCATATGTATGAGTATGGTCGTTTTCAAGTATTTCATGCCTCACTGGTCCATTTTAAAACCCGTCTTTACATAGTGCTGTATGATAGGTAACCGCTGCAATTGGCATAAAGCTTCTCTCGCTGTCCAAAATGATCCCAAGAAGAACAATGTCATTGGTTATGGAGATATGGCTGTTTTCGTGTATTTTCGGAAGCCACGAGTCTATTTTAAAATCCATTGGGCCCCAATTCTGGATCCAACTGTAAACTTATGCAAGAGCTTTATATACGGATTTATAGAGCCTTAAAAATTTGATAAAATGAACCTTATTTGACTAAAGTATCTACATACACCCAAAACACTTCCAAAAACTTGGGTTGTCCTACTCTTTTTTGAACCGACCCGCCCATTTGTATCACTTTTACGGGGAAAAGAGTTGGAATCCAATTTCGGGCATAGCTAAGACATATACATAGCGATTTCACGCTTTCGCTTGAACAACGATCTAGACGATCGGGCGTTGAGTTATGGATGCCACAGTAATAAAATCCACAGAACTGAAAGTCCCAAATTTCACCAGATTTACATGTTTATCTCTTCGTTAACACTAAGAATTTAATTCCTAATAGAAGTACATGTGTTGGTTGTTGAAAATATTTGAACTACGAAGATCAGAAGTTTTCGGAAAATTCACAAACTGAAATTCCCAAATAAATTTTACCACATGTAAAGTATGAATTCTTCGTCAACCGTTCATTGTTTAGAATATTTGAACTACGAAGATCAGAAGTTTTCTAAAAGTCGAGGTGTGGGCGTCTTTGGCGATCATGCTCGAGAAACAGGGATCCCAGCTGATTATTGGCGATTTTATTTGCTCTATATTCGACCCGAAAGTCAGGTAACGATTTTAATCGTTACGATGCGAAATGTAACAACAAACACTCGCTTTGTTTTTTTTTTGAGAAAAGCTAACTAAAGGTGTTAGTATGGACATTGTGTGTATATTAAGATGCATTTGCTGGCCAAATTACGATGTTAAATGATATCAATATGGACGAATTATTCACCTTTCCATTTATACAAGGCGCTTAAGGGAGGGTCCTGCGTTTGACTGTAATGCGCTGTAAGTAGCTTTTGCAAGTAGGCGGCCAGCTGTTGTTGTTGAGCTATCCATCATTATGGCTTTAAGTTCCATCGATGGCACTATGAGTGCATTCTAGTGCACCTTCTGAGGAATTCTTAGGCTGCCGCTAATTAGGTATATTTTTTGCTGTCGGCTGTGGCGCTTATAAGATGGTGTGCCGCGTTAGAACTTGACCTGCTCACAATGGGACACCATAATATTCGCCCTCCTCCGAAACTCTCAGCCCCTATGTTCAACTAAATCCATGATTTTTGTGCTAAATAATGTTCCATCTATGCTAAATATCTCTAAACATTATTTACTACTATTTATAATGCTAAAACACTCTTTTATCATCTGAAAATAGTAGTTGTTCCATAGTTAAAGCTGCTGAAAATATGGAAATGATTGTAGCAAATAGAACATAATTTTGTTTGTCTTAATTTGAAATTTTCCCGAAAATGATCATGCTGCCCCCTAATGCCTCTTCCTGCTTTTTGGAACACTACGCGATACAGAGAGCCGGCGTCGTCAAGAGACCGCCATATTATTGGGCGTTAGTCGTTTTCTTTATCATAATATATCTATTGTCTGACTTTTAGCTAATTGAGCGAAGCGAAGGGTTTTTGTTTTCGTCAGTGGAGAAAAATCGGCACTGTCTATACATCCGTTCATTGAACTCCTCAATAACTACTTGGTCGATTTTAAATTTTTTTTGTTTGAAAGACCTAATATTTTACCGCTGCAAGACATAGTTTTTTTTTTCAAAATTTGGTGTAGTTAATTAGTTAAGCGTGTTAGCCTATTTTTAGCATTTTGAAACAAAAATTACTTATTTTTCATTGAATAATTAGTGTAAAACTGCTATTTTGGAGCATATACTACACCTCGCCGTATGATTATATATCTTGGTTTTTTCCTATTCGAGGAAGGTAAAACATTTTAATTCGTTAATTAGCTAATTAATTATTTGCTAATTTTTGGAAAAGTTTCAAAGTGCTCGGAAATGAAAAATATAGTGCACACGAGGGTTTTCTATGTCGCTGTTCACGGATATGACATTTCTGAAACTCTGAAATTCGTCTGTATATGCTATTTAATTAGCTAGTTAGTAAATTTTATGTAAGTTTTAAAATCTGCTCAAAATTGCTAATTTTTACTTTCGGGGGTTTTCGATGTCGCTGATCATGAATATGTGGCTTTTAACGCTCTACGATTTTATCATGGGTACTAATTGGCTAATTAATTCATATTACTAATTAATAAATTTTTAGTTAGCTAGCTTTTTGTATGTTGGGTTTGACAACAATTGTCTAAAACGTTATACTTAGTATAAATTGATTAAATATTTAGTTGAAATACATGTATACACAAATTAAATACCAAATACTTTGTCTACTTATCTACTTATCCGCTCACTTTTGTAATTTATTACGTTTACTAGTCTGTAACCAGCAATTTAGGTTGGCTGCCGTTTGATTCGTTACCGATGCGTAATTTAGTGTTCAATATTCCCATCAATAGTTTCTTAGGTTTGTTGCTACTTAACCAATCAATCAGCAGCGAAAGGTAAGGACCTCGTTTAGTGCCCTAAAGGCCGACTCTAATGTTGCCCATACTGTAATTATTCATTCATACCACTGGATATAATAGCCCTCCATAAACAAGAAATTGGTATCGAAAGCCCAGTCGAAATATCGCTGAACATTGCTTGAGTGAGATATAAACAAACAAGCACCGGCTGTCCAAGATCTCAAAAGTAAACATAACTCCTTTACGTTGTAGCGGCGACAATGGCGTTATTTTATGACGCCATAAATACAGTCCTCGCTATTTGACTGTCGTCTTAGGAGCAAGCGAGTTGCGAGAGAAGAAAAAACAAGTTATAAAATTTAATAACTAGTATCTCGCATGCGAGTTTGAAACGGCGCGAGCGTGGTTTCATTTTTAAGTTATCATGATGTTTAAGCACTTGTAACAGGCTGTGTTTGGTGTTATAGCCTTAAAACCTCTTGAATCCTGAACCTACTGGAAATCCTAAAACTTTATCGACCCTATACTTATCGAAAACAACTGACAGCGCATCAAGTTTTTGTGTTTGCCTGTAGATAACCAAACCATTGTGGTCAGCCTACCGGAAAACCTATACACAATTCTTGACGATCTGCACGCAAATCGTAATCAATCAACTGATGACATGATATATTCTGTAAATCGGGTTCATTTCAGTCACGCTAAACTCGTTGAAAAGATGAAATATGCAAGTCATATTTAGTGTACCGAAAACCTCTATAGGCTATTTTAGATGCCATGCACCAAACTACTGAAGACAGACTATAATGCTGTAAATCAGATTCATTGACCCTAAACCCAAAGAAAACATCTAAGAAGGCATAAGATACTCGTGTTGGACTCTATATACCAAACCTTTGTAGTCAGCTTACCGGAAAACCTATGTAGAATATTCTTGATGAATTGTCCGGAGTGTGTAATCAAACAACTTGAACCAGACTGTTTTTCTGGAAATCGGGCTTATTGGTCCTCAGCCCATTGAAAGCCCACGAAAAGGCATGAAATATGCACGCTAGACTCTAGACAACCAAATCTTTATTCAGCCTTCAGAAATATCTGTACTGTTTTTGATGCTTTGCACGCAATACATAATCCGACAAATGAAAAACACTGGATATTAATTCGTCGATCGTAAAACCATGAACTCCCATGAAAGGTATATAGTGAAGTTGTACTCTAGATAGCAACACCATTGTATTAAGCGTGCTAATAGGCATTCATTGTGAGGTAAAAACATACAACACGGCAAAATTTGAAAAATCGCTACTTCTGGCAGAGTCGACGAACCATATACGGGCACACAGCGGCATATGGAGTGGTAGCACAAAAAAGACGTGGTTATCAAAATTGTAGATCTCGATAGCCTTATTCTACAGTTTTAGATGTGATCTCTGTGTCGCGAGATATGGGCTGTGCAACAGTGGTACCCGTATGACTAGATTTCGCAAAGAACTCTTCAAAACCCTGTTTTTTCCGATTTTGGCACGGAAGATGTGGTCGGAGCTATTCGAGTTCAACTAGGGCACATCGTCATCTCTTCTGCTCTCGAACAAAAAATTTTCGAAATGCGTAAATCCGAAAATGTGTTATGAATGACAGCGCGAGACAAAAAAATTTCACGGTTTTCCCCCTAGCTCCCTCAGTGGAAACTAAGCTTGCTTCGCGTGCTCTGTTGCAATAAAAATTTATTTTCCCACGAGCCAGTTGCGAGTGAGCGCCGAGCGAGCAGCGGTCAATTGTGGCGAGTATTGTACGTATAAGCACACAATAAATATTTTAACAACCTATTATATAGTAGTTGTGATAGGAAATAAATTGCTCCATTTATCAGAGTGAACTTAGATTTCGCTTATGTTTACACGCTTTTCGAAGCATACAGCTCTGGGCTCTTCAAATTGGGGTGGGGGCTGGCATTTTTTGGTTACCCCTGGTTCAAAACTGGTGCCCACCAGCTCGTGTCCCCTGGCGAAATTTTGGGTTCCCTCGGTTCGTTGCGGCTAGGCAAATTTGTTTGTTTCCAATGGGTCCAAAGTATTTAAAATTTGATCAAAATTTGTACTAAAATTGTGTTCTGCAGCCAAAAAATTTCTTAAGTTTTGTTAAAATTTGCTTAAAATCACTTTTTGTCTCCATCAAAAGCGTTTTCGCGGTGTTTCTGACACGATTTTTAACCGCTTTTCTCTTGGCAAACTGCCCGTTGGCAATATCGGGCGCGCCCCGGTTCGGAACCAGGGGGCTCACTGGCAAAATTTTCAGCAAATGGAGAGCCCAGCAGCTTGCACATTTTGTTTTTAATTATTAAAATTTTAACGTATTGTTTTATATTGTGTGACCAGCATTGTCGATTCACTATGGTATAAGTTTTGAATATGGCTTGCTAGAGAGTCAGCCATATTAGTTTCAAGCGAAATGGTCATTTTTACTGTAGGTAATTCATTGTCGTATGATTTTCAGGATTCGTCTTTCAATTGGGATGACTTCATGCTGAAAATCAACTCGGAACTGTTAAATAATTTAGGCAACTTTATTAATCGGTATGTTGTATAATAATATTTTTGTATTAGTACGCACTAGAAATGTCTGTCGCTTTACAAGCGAACGAACATTGCGCCCGCAGTTACAGAACACAGTTATATCAGTAAAGAGTGTAACTTATGGCGAACTCCGCGCATGTAGTGGCCATTTCTGGCCGGTTTTGTGGCTCATATATAAATCTATCGCAATCATTTTGTGTTTGGATGATTTAAAAATACAGTCGCGGGCAGAAATAAGTGCACAAAGAACAAACGTTATAACGTTCGTTCGCGTTTTGCGTTCGTTATTTATGCACTTGTTTTTGTCTGTGGCTGTAATTATGCAGTTTGAATATTAACAGATTAAATGTGTCGTAGAGAATCACACAAAATGACACAGAAAATACAGAATAAATGACATTAGGGTGTGGGCGGACCGCTATTCAACATGAAATAAAGGGTGAACATACTAAAATGATGGAAAAAAATTTTTATGTTGAATGTGTGAACGTGTTTTTCAGGACGTATGATGGATAATGACGAGGGATTTATTGTGTTATATCTTACTCACAGTGACCGTGCCGTTTAAGCGTGAAGAAGTGTTTGTTTTCCAGGGCTTTGAGCTTCTGCGCCAAATTTTTCGATCATGTAGTGCCCGAGATGCTGTTAATCGATGAAGATGTTCAGTTGTTAGTCGACATCAACGCCGAAGTAAAGGAATATATTGGACTTTTGGAAGCGATTAAGTTAGTGGTTTTAGCGCCGCGGTTCCTCGGGTATTTTAATCGTTTTATTGCCTTGCAACCAGGCTGTTTGTCAGAGTCGTAGTAAGCAGACTCGGACTTACAATCGCTTAACATTAGCTTAAGTTTAATGATGAGCAAGGTAATGTGTGGTTAGAACATAGCCCTAATATCAATTGCTTTATCAGATTACATTTACAGTACGATGTTATATCCCCGAAGCTACAATGATCTACGGCAGTGGTGTTCTTGTAACTAAAGGCAAATATGTATTGCGGTCTCGATATAGACTATGCCGATATCTGCCTTCTGACGTTATATTCGGGTAGTGAAATGCAGATAGCTCTAGACAATCAATTGTGAGAGGCTAGCTTATCAGGACTCTATTAATCAGTGCCGCGAAAGCGCAGGATCATGAAAAACTGTTGGAGGTTTCCGAATGATTATCGTGTTTACGTCGGCGGCTACGTGACTTTACGTCACCGATTGAGAAAGCACAAACCACAAATTAATTCTTATACCGTGCAGCTCTCGATATCTACGCAAGTAACCTTTAAAAACCGACATTAACGTATTTCTTTAACAAAATATATTATATTTCAAATCTGTTGTTGTGATGTTGCTTTAATCTACTCGTAAATGGCTATGATCTTAGCCCGTTTTTTTCAATTCGGAATACAACGACTTTTATATTGTCAAACGCTGTTCAGCAATACATCACAATGTCTAAGCTTGACGTTAAATTGCAAAAATTGTTCGAATGCGGATAACGGACATGCTATGGTTTTTTACGATTTCTTTTAAAAAAATTTGTGTTCACTGTTTTAATCTGTTTTTGCCCACTATTATGGTTTCAGGCTTACAGTAAAGTTTGTTCGCAACAATTATTGATATAATGTTTGGAGTGGATCGTTGTAACAATCAGATGGCAGTTTTTGTTATTGGTAGCAGCAACCTGGTGATTTTGATGCTACAGTGAAAAATAAAGAACGTGAACCTATGCACGAGTAAACTTAATGTGACCCCACCTACCTTTCTTTTTTTAATTTGGCATAAAAATTGTTACGAAATGTTTTTTGGTCAATTCAAATTCGCCGTAACACCGTTCACCAACACACTGCTTTGTGATTGAAATCTCACCATCTTTGTTCGTGAACATTCTAGTAATATTACCGAAATTTCTGAGAACAAAGGTTTGTCTAACTGGAATTAAGAGGGGTTACTTCGGGAACACCAAGAGCTTAACTATAGGATCGTTTTGATTGCGACGCCAATATTGCACTAAATTTGTTCGTTAAGATTGTGTAATCCATATGCAAACATATGGCACTGGGCTCTCCATTCGCCAAAGGGACATGAACCAGGGGGCCACCTGGTTCCGAACCGGGGGGAGCTCGATTTTGCCAGGGGGTATTTTTCCAAGAGAAAAACGGTTAAAAATCGAGTCAGAATCCCTGCCAAAATGGTTTTATGGAGTGAAAATGCTATTTTGAAGCAAATTTTGACAAAATTTGCGAAATTTTTGGCTTCAGAACGGAATTTTAGTACAAATATTGATGAAATTTTTATGTACTTTGGACCGATTGGAAACAAAAAATTTTCAATGAGACGGTGAACCGGGGGGAGCCAAAATTTTGGCAGGGGGGCTTGAACCTGGGGCCACCTGTTCTCAACCAGGGGGAACCGAAAAATGCCAGGCCTCCACCCCCCGATTTGGAGAGGCCAGCAGGCATTGGGGAACTGAATTTTTCCAAATCTAATATCGTCAAAATTCTGTTCGAGCACAAGCTATTATTTCTGTCACTTGGATTTGGTTTTACCAATTTTCAGTTAGTGTAAAATCTATGCAAATTCAGCATTTTTCCGTAACAAGGGTTTGCGATTCGACATCGGATATTACAAAATAGGATCCTGGGTGGGATCATTTTAAGTTTACTTACGCATGAATCTAGTTTACAATAAATGTGCAGCAATTCACAATGCTAGATATCGCTTAGCTTAGATAGACGCAAATGCGAACAGGCTCATGGGATCTCGTGTTCCACATTGGACAAGCCGTGAGTTTTAGGAGCCTTAAGTTTACTTACGCATGAATTTAGTTTACAATAAATGTGCAGCAATTCACAATGCTAGATATGGCTTAGCTTAGATAGACGCAAATGCGAACAGGCTCATAGGATCTCGAGTTCCACGTTGGACACGCCGTGAGTTTTTAGAAGCCTTAGCAGCATATTTTGCTAAAGATTGTTTTAACTTGTTTCAGACTTCGCGATGCGATTCGAAATATTTTGAACATTTCTCGCTTCGGAAATCAGTATATTCAAAATAATCAGCCGTGGGTGAAAATCAAAGGAAACGATGTTGAACGGTTAGGATATTTTGTCCATTTTGAATAATCGCCTTATGTATCAATAATTTTGGTTAATGTATTTCTTACAGTATATTTATTTATATTTTCACAGCCAGATAAATAACTGTAAAATAATAGATCGAAATTTCAATCGATTGTGATTAAACAAAATTTAGATTGATTTAGTTTTCGATTGCACTTGTCTGACACGGCAAGTGATTATCAGCGAAGTAAAATTAATTTGTGACTTCACTGAGAGAAGCCAAGAACCCTGGTTTCACGGATTTCCAGAAAAGACACTGTACATTGTTTTGGCATTCCAATAATCTTTTTGAGGAGGTCTTTGGGCTACAGTTTTCGAGCATTATGGTTCTAGGCGACTGATGTTTGTTGAGACAGATTTTCCTTTAGTCATGAAAAGGAATGGTACCTTATTTAACTGGATCCTGTCATCGGTCACGTAGCTACTCCAAATGTTTCCATTTTAGAAAATATTGCGCACCGTATTTCCGTCTTTTTCTCTTTTTTTCATATAGCCTTAACGTACTTATCGTTTCGTTTTAGCGTCCTGAAAAGGTAGTATTCGACACGTGTCGAGATAGTAATAGTGACGAAGCTTGACTGATCTAAGATATTTTAACTTTATTGAATTATGGGAATGGTTCGAATTTTTTCATTCAAAATGTACATATTTTTTAGATTTTTGGACTATTTTTGGTGTTAAGTTTAATTCCAAATGTATTTGTATATGTGCTATCAACATCTGAGTGTTGAGCGTCAAAACAAAAAAAACGTGTTCTCCTGCTAAAGTTTGCCCGCCATGATTTTTATGTCCAGTCTGGGTTTTTCATTATTTCTGAGCCATCATGTTTTGTGATGCAGTATGAATTTCATTCAAATGAAGGCAATAAAAAGTCCTATCTGAGACGACGTTTCGTAGATTCCGCAGAAAAAAAGTATGGTTCGGTCTTAAAAACTGTGAGCCTAGTTTTAGTCGAAAATGGTATTTTGTGATATTTTGATATTTCTTTAAGTATAATCTTTTTCTGTAATTCCTTATCGGGTTTTTTATGCTTGTAATAATTATTGTAATTGAAAAGAAATTGTTATTCATTGCATGGATGTCATATCTTAAAATATTGGTATACAACTCTGGCCTGTCCACAGTCCTCCGAAAAGTGGGGGGGCCTGTTCATTCTCGGGCGAAAATTAAAAGTGGGGGGGGGGGGGTAAATTTTGTTGAAAAATAATAAATATTTCCATATTTTCATGCATTTTACTACGGTAAGTGTATTTTCAAGCTAAAAACGCTATTTTAGCATAAAAATAGGTGTAACTAATATTTGCAAACAAAAAACATAAATTTTTAGACATAAAAATTTTTTGGAATTAGTTGAACATGGGGGGTTTCGGCCGAGTTGGGGGGACGGACGTGGGGAAAATTTCATGAACATGGGGGGGGGGTTGGAAAGTGGGGGTCCCCCACACTCTGGACAGGCCAGCATCTGGCTTACAACTATAAAAAATCCTTTTGTAATCTTGTTAATATAGGGTACTAACTTGGACCGAATACATCTTGGTTTTTGTACAATGGTAGTCTAATTTAGCGATATATCATTTTTAATTTTGTATATTTCGTTATCTAGGTCTAAATTCAAAAACCCATCTGAGACGAACTGCACAGTGTGCTAATATTATATGGATATATCTTGTAAATAAAATTATTGATAATTCTTTAACTGCCAAGATAGGTAAAACAATTCTGTGAACTCGAGCTGGAAATTAAGGAAGGAATCAATATTAAGTTAATATGCTGCAATACTGATCCTCTTCAAGGAAGATTAAATTCAAGCTAAATTCCTGTACTTGTATGTTTCGCAACTCAAGCATATAATATTTCGTCCTAATTGTATACTTTACTTTTATAGCGTTGCAAGCAAAATTTTTTAAGTTTCTGTGAGCCAGAGAAATACTTCGAAGTTAAGGTGACGCGCTCCAAATGGTATCTTGAGCACGGTTCAAGATTCTGGTCAGTTTATGTATAGATATAATGTTCCATGGATAAACACAGACTACCCAACATGTCACATGTAAACCAAAAGTTTCGTTAAGAGTGTTTGGTACTGTATTTTTATATGTTTGCCGATGACTGACGTTATTGTTAACACCGGAAGAAGTTGCCCGTTGTATTCTATTTGTAATAATAATAAAATAATTTCATTATAATGCTGCAAAGAAGACTATGTTTTGAACCACTGCTATTAAACAACACACAAAATATAAGTTGAATATGAAATATTGTTTTGCTGTTTATCTCTAGCTTCGAAATGATGGATTTGGGATTGGCGAACACATTTTTAATCATGTCTTATCGACATTTATAAATAAAATCTTATTTATTGTTCGCAGATACTCATGGTTTGTTTTGAAACTATAGTTTACTAAAACAGCACTCATTTAGGTACGCAATATATATATATACTTTGTTTTTGTTATTTTAGCGACTGAATGAAAATTCAGGTTTGCCGTAAGGGTTCAGCATTTTGCTTATTTTCGATATTTTAGTGAGTGAAATAACAAAGGGCATTTTTAAATCTGACAAAGCATGTTTTTAATGCAGGGGTTCTTTTCATTATTGGAATTTCTTTCTAACATGTTCATAATTTTGTCCTCTTCACATACTTGAGCCCCCGGAATTTTTGAGCTGCATGGATTCCCGCGAGGCCAAGCATTTCGCGCCAGAGGTAAATTTGGCTTCCTCACCAATGCGACACCAGAAATCGTCCTAGCAAAAATTTAATAAAAAAATTAATAAATTAATAAAATTTAATACTACTGTATTTGCTTCGCCAATTTTATGTAAAATTATGAGTTAAATCAATTGCGGCGAGCTTAGATGCGCAGTTTCAGTAAGCATTACGACATGCACTGTCCTCCTCTAAGGACCATCAGTTTACATGCATTTACAACACGTGTGGGCCCCATGTTCATTGCGGGGCGGGGGTAAATTTACTAAAAATGCTTAAATTCCATATTTTTATATGCGTTTGTTTACTGTCGTTCAAGTATTCTCAAGCTTTAGTACGACCTTTTAATATTAGAAATACTGGCACTTGATGTTTAAAACATTTTGCACACAAATAAACAGAAATTTTGAGGCTTAAATTTTTTTGGATTTAGTTTAACTTGGGGTTTCGGCCGAGTGAAGGACGGGCATGGGGAAAATATCACAATCATGGGGATTTGGAAAGTGGGGGTAAACCCGCACCCCCACTATGGACAGGCTGGATTTCTGCATGTCGCACTTTATTTTACTTGGGATTTTGTCGTGAATAGTCGAAATATAAGCAGTAGTGTTAAGTTTTGTTATAACCGTTTTTGTTGGGACGATCATATTTGATATCACCTCAAAATGAAAACGCTTTGGGGTGACAGCATGCAGTTGACCTGGGGGAACTGCCGAAATCCTGGGTGCCACCCCTCTCCCGTCTCTGTGGAGAGGCAAGTTGCATGTTGTAAACGCATGGAAAACATGAATAATAACGCAACTATTAAGACCCTCTAGTCAGCCTGGGCGAGCACGGTTTCCACCCAGCTGACCTGCGGGTAAGTTCACTACGTTTTTCCAGGTTATAGCTGGAGGTCCGCAGCTCAACGAACCCGAAGTGCTATTGTGATGTCATAGAGAGGCTAAGATACAACTTTTACACAAATTATGGATTTCTATCTAATTAGCAAGATAAAATCGATTTGTAGTAAAGTTTCATGGGTTTGTATTGACAAACATTGGGAGAATTATGATATTCATTCCGACCACGAAATTGTGTATAAATTTAGACTTATTGTGCTGTGAACTAATAGACATTCTTAGCATTCTGGAATGGATGACGCATTGAAGGATAGTTATCAAGTCTTTTCACTCGTCATCAATGCCTGTCAAGAGTGCTAAGCTCTTCAGTCTGAGGTTGCATAAGTTCCTTTAAGCGGAACTACTGCTTATGATTTCTTTAAAAATAATAGTTGTAATGACTTGCTGAAAATGAGCCCCTTTTTGCAAATCATTTCATGTCATGATAAAATATTAGCTGAATTTTACGATTCCCACTCGCAACAAATTTAAAACCTTTAATTATATTGTATGTGTATATATAAGACAAGTCCATGTTTAATCTGGTTGCGTTGGAGAAGAGCATACATCCATGTGTAGTTGGAACAAGACTAAAGTGATACACTATTGTTATGTACAATAGAAAAATTTGTAAAAATAATTATATCAATTTGGTTTCAGAGCACACGCTGGTTCAGTTATCGGTCTTAGCATAAACATATCGTGCTTGCTGTCGGTTCTATTGCGACCGTACATGCCCGAGACAAGCGATATAATCCAACAGCAGCTTAACGCGCCGACGAAAGTTAATGTTTTGGGTGAAAATTCAGCGATCGTCTGCTGTTTGAAATCGGGACACGTGATTGGATCGGTAAGGCTGTAATTATTAAATATATGGTGGCATATCCACAAACTCCATTTCGCGATAGCTAGAAGACACTATAGTAGCGATGGGTTTACTTTATCTTTTGGCAAGTGGTTTTTGACCGTGGTTTTATATGGCGTTAATTTAGGTTGTTGATTGGATTGATAAGGCCAAAACGTAAACAAATTTGGGCAAACGAAGCTCATTGCATCTCTAACAATAATGTTAGGTGGCAGAAATTGTATCCGAAGGTGAATGAGAATGAGCCTACTGTTTTTGTGGGATGTGCTGCGAAATGCGGCCATAAATCAGAAAATTCTATTTTGTACGCGTAGGCATTTAATCAGTCGCATGATTATTGTGGTTGTAATTTGTTTTATTTTAATATTAATGGTATATTGCATAGATGTCCAAGGTCCGTCGGCTTAGGATGGTCGAGATACGTGCACCAGGATGAAGGGTAGGCCACGAGTATCGAAAAATTTTTCACCAATTTTTCCTTAAAATTTTGTCAAAATGGCCCCGTTAGCTCGTGGAGTTTGGTATGCTGAGCCTATGACATAGGTGGTGGGGTAGCGCCCAGTGAACCGCCTGTATTGTTTGTATTTTAATTCGTTCTTCGTCCTCATTCATTCTTCGTTCTCCGTCTTCATTCCACCTTCGTTTTGTATTCGCGCCCACTAATGATACTGGCAGTCGGAAACCCCGGCACAAAATGGCGTTTCCAAAATTTATCAACTACAAGAAAACGGATAAGTTAACTCGGCATATGTCTGTGTTTGAGTGTCATTGATGGGCTTACCAATAGCGTTAAACTCTACGTCCGATGTAGTCGTGTTTACAGATAAAATTTGCACCACCAAATGCGCAAGATTTAGAGGATTTTAAAACAGTATGTGAACATCCGCCCTTTAAGTTAATTTTTCTTTGGAAATCCCCTGCATATTTTGAGCAATATACTTCGTAAAAAACTTATTTGAGGATTATAGGAAAAAATCTTAGTTTTGCGGCGGCGGTAGCTATGTTCTGTAGTCACTCAGTGCCAACCAAGCTGAATGCACAATATTCATTTTCTAGCCGCGCATTTTATTTGACAAAATTGGTTCCGACCTTACGATACGGCTAAAGGCGCGCTTTTCAGTAAGGATATAATTGTGTTATGCCTTGCGGATTTGGTGTTGTGGTGTACTGTGATGTAGTGTTGTTTTTAAAGCAGACTGCTGTCTTCCAATCTTCTTCACAGCTCGCTATTTCTCATTATCACCACCGTTTTATTAGATGCGTTATTTTTGATGGATAAAACCTAATATTATAGAAAACTAGTTAAAATTCACTTATTTTTTACCCTAATAGAGAACAGTTACCTATTTTTAGTTGCACCGCCATTGAGAGGAACTGTAGGGAAGCCCAGCTTTACCCAATGGAGGTCGAAACACCTGACCCTAAGTTCTTCCTCTATTTGGGAAAGCCAGTTCTTTAAATTGTTACTATTATTAATTGGCCTGTCCACAGCTTTCCGAAGGGGGGGGGGGGGGGTTCCAGGGGTCCCATGTTTATTCTCGGAGGAAATTTCAAAGGGGTTGGGGATACATTTTGTTTAAAATTGTAAATGTGTCCATATTTTCAAGTACTTTTACTGTCGTGTTAGTAGCTTGCCTTACCGCCAAGATGGTGATTTCTGAGCTGAATATTTAACTTAATGATGTACACAGCTATATAGAGGCACAGAATTTTACGTTGTTTGAATTGTTGAGAAGATACATCATATTACTGTGCTTACAAGTGCAGAGGATGTATTACTCTGCAAAATGAGACCAAAAACGCCCATATAGCTCTAGCAGCTCCGAGTATACGTACAAAATACAACGCACCACACAGAGCTATACAGATCTTTGCTTTCTAAACAAAATGAACCAAACCGCGGCCGATTCGCTATAGTTGTTGATAACATAAGACCAATTTCGTTTTTGGGGATACCAAGGGGTCATTTAACTAGTAACTCGCAAAGTTAGCTGAAACTGTGCGATATGGCTTCTCTCTTTTTTTGACCATTTTGTCGTTTCAAATTCAAGTGCCAAAGCACTCATAAAGTCTCGTGGTAGGAACTATGCACCGACAATTATTAATGACAATGCTACGGTCATTTTAGTCAAAAAACCGAAGAACATTTCATTTCTTTTTCCAATCACCAAAAAGACAAAAACTTTTGAAATTGTGGGTTCTCGAAGTGAACCCATAAACCCCTGGCAGATAAAAGAGTTTATGAGTTCTCTGAGAACAGAATCCACAATTTATAGTATTTTTGTCACCAAGATCTCTGAAAAACTGTTTTTGGTCTAGCGTTTACGTATTGTTAGCTGGATAGCTCTCGTCGAAGGGATTCGTTTGGTACCAAATTTGACCCGACAATGTCACAAATAAAATTTTACGGATTCACTGGACCCTTAAACAAAATTGTTCATCATTTTTTCCGGGGTTTTCATATTTTTTCCAGCGCGACCTGGGGCGATATCTGTACGGGCTGCTGATGTTCTGCTTTGTTCTACCCCCATTATATGGTAAACCGATTATTCTTTTTTAATTTTATGATATACTATAGATAGGTGCCCCGGTGTCAGAACGGGTTTTAAAAACCTAAAAAAATCACAAATTTCGGCTTCGCTATTCCACACAACTTTTGACAGCGATTTTTCTAAATTTTTTACTCTATCGTAATTATTCATTTGGTTATGCCCGGACCAAATTGTCGGTTTTAGGAAATACCTTTTCCTAAACGCCCTTGTAGATTGCTATATTTTTTGATGTCCATGATTTTAGCGTGTGTGTGTTTTTGGCAATTATTGCATAGCTGATTTCTAGCATTTTATCGCTTTTTTCATTTTTGATAGCGTAATAAACTTATTGCGAGCACATAATTAAAAAATGACACTATGATCCGTGTTTCAAACAGTGTGTATTTTAAGTTTTACGGCCATACCTATTGAACTGATGGCGTGTTTTTTTTTACTTTTTGCGCGTACTTTGTGTTAAGGATTGTAACAAATCTAACTTTTAGGCTTTTTAGAAGGTTTTGGCATTGTATAAAGGACTATTTTTGTGTTCTGGGATCAAATTGATACGTCCTATGTCACGTAAAATTATATAATTAGGTGAAAAATGGCTTCTTTTAAGAATAGCGGTTTGGTCTACAATATAGTCATAGAATATCAGGCTTCTTAATGTCATTTGGATAACCTTACGTTAAACTGCTCAAGTGGAGGATATTTTTGTCTTTGTCATTTATAACTCAACTTCGGATGGATGGATTTCGGTAATTTTTTATTAGATGGCAAAAGCGACGAAGGTGTGCCCTAATAGTTGAGCGCGAACAGGTCCGACCCCATTTGGAAAACACTTTGTCTTTCATTTGCATCAGCTTCCTGGTTATAACCTATTTTAGGTATATATTCTCAATGTAACAAAACAGTTTTTAAACACTTACAGTGGTTTCCGTAACCTAGTCCAGTGTCATTTCAGTGAATGAATACATTTCAAAATATTTATTTACTCATAATACAACAAAAGGAAAACAACAGGGGTTTGATTTTCCTAGCCTAGTCCATTTGTGATTTAGCGACTGGATGCAATGTTAAAACATTTATTACGAATAAAATTTGCCATGCAACAGGAACACAATAGGGTTTGATGTATATGCTAGTCCATACGGTCGTTTTAGCGACTGCATTATTTTTACAAACATTTTTCCAAAATACCTAAAGTACAAATTAATACAAAGCATTGTTGCAAAGTACTCCGACTGTCGTAATAAATTCAGATTAATCATTGTTGCAATAATAAAACAATAACAAATAGCATCTTTACAATAATGAGGGCCGTTCGCTCGAAGTTCGTTAGATAAATTCAAAATTTCATTCGAATTTTGTCCGAGACATGTTTGAAATTTTGGACCACTTTTTAAATTTGTTCGACTGTTCAGTTTTAAATTTTTGTTCGATGTTCGTTCGTTCGAAAGGTGACACTTATTTCTGGCGAGCACTGTAGATATGTATTTGAAAATGTAGCGAAATTTGATTTTTTTGGGCCAAAATTTACTATATTTTGGTCCGGCTAGTCGCGCAGGGTTGCCAATATGATGTTAAAACAATGTAACTAGCTTATCTAACGGGTTAAATAACCCTATAATCCCATAATTTCACACCCAACAAGCAAAAAACTTGCTCTGTAAAAATATTGAAATTTTCACTCTTTTGTGGTATGTTTTAAAATTTCGGCTCATAGCTCGAAAACGGCAGCTCTGACAAAAAAATGGTTATGGATTTGTTATAGGAGATATGAGCAATCTAGTGTCTTCGAGATCTCAGGGACCCGTTTGAACACCCATGTTGACCCAACACTGCCTGACAAGTGAGTTCAATATCAAGATACCTCATAACTAAACAGAGCATTGTTTTTAAACAAAATGAGCTCAACCGCAACCGAATCGCGCCAGTCGTTGAGGATATATGCCCAATTTGGTGTTTTCGGACATCCGAAGGCCCATTTGAAAACCAATGTTAAGCCAACCCTGGAGCGTATGTGACCTCTGCAACAGTGCGCTCCAAATAACTTTATAGAGGTAAACTGTCTGGACAACAAGAGGACAACTTCGCCCTCGTAACACCCATGGTTGTCGACATAGAAGTCATAACGTGTTTTTGGTGGGAACCCTAGGGATTTTTCGGGCTCCATTTGAGGGGGAACTAGTGGGAATCAGTTCTTACATTAAGTTAAAGGGCACATAGATTTCAAGGTTTAGAATGAGTCTCGCGCCACCTGATCTGTCAACCAGAAGTTGAGTTATGCGCGTCATACTAAAACCCGCAGACGCCGCCAAATTTCACAGTCCGGGCCAATGAGAATTCTTCGTTGGCACTCAGAATTCATCAAGTATTTTCAGTGTATAGAACGACCTTTTAGCATTAGAAAGAGTGGTATTATTAATGTTCAAAATCATTTTGCATACAAAAAACATAAATTATGAGACATCAAAATTTTTTGGCTTTGGCCGAGTGGAAGCCGGACATGGTTAAAATCTCACGGACATCATGGGGATTTGGAAAGTCGTGGGTCCCACTATTGTGGACAAGCCTATTTAATACCTGTTTTTGGAAAACGTCACTCTAGATTAATGATATTGCTATGCTGTCTGTTTTACGTCTAAATGTGTTGTGTTGTTGGAATAGAATCATTTTTGTAGTTTGCTCCTTTGTTCGTAAAAACCTTCGTGAGTCTAAGTTGTTCTATTAATTGAAAATTATCGCAATGTTTCAACCCGAACCGATAGTCATTGTAATAAACTCGAAAGCCGATATAAGTTTTGATTTGTAACTTACCCAAATCTTGGCGAATCTTTTAAACTACGGGGTTTGCCAGAAATGCCTTACTCTTTTCGAATGTCCGAAAATGGAACAAAATATTGCTAGGCCTAAATTTTAAGAAGTGGTGAAAAAATTTCGAACACCTGTCGAAATTTTTCCCAGGAAAATGTGACTTTTTCGAAGACAATATGGAATGAACATCGATACACTGCTGGAGAGTGTAGTGCATTAGTCTTGCGTTTCAAGAGATTGCAGTCAGTTTTATAGTATTATTTCAAACTTTTGTCAGGTCGAAAATGTATTATCTATTTATAGCCATCGCCATTGTTTCAAAAACTGGAACCTGAGCGTGCAGAAGAACTGCAAGCAAAATTTGCGGGAAGCAATATCGATACTTCCGGAGTATGTTTGCCGATTGGGCTTGCTTAACTCAGTTTTAAACCTGTTTGTGTCTTCTGATCTCTGTGATGAGTAACCGTGTGTAATTTAGGCATCTGAAGCGCACCAGTTGAGATACTCTTAAACCTAAGGAAAAATTGCAGAATTTGGTAAAAAAGTATAACGCTGCTTATTCAATTATAATATATTATTAAATTTTATATTACTAATTTAGCTTAAACAAAAGTGAACAAAACTTTATCGTTTATTTATGAAGCTATTATAAAACACCATCCCTGTTGCATCAAACTTAAGTTCACAGCTAACGCCCAAGTGTTATCACATTTTTCTAATATTATGTGGGCATAGGTGTCCAGAAGAACCACTAAACATAGTGTAATCAATTTTTTTCTCGCCTAGTGTAAAAGGAAAACTCGTGTGAGAAATTCTAAAACCGCTACAAAAGCATGATATTATAATGTTGCCGTGAAAAACTAGCTGTCCTATTATTGTGGGTTTTTTCTTTGTTTCGATATTGTAACACTAACACCAAACATTGTTCTTTGTCCTCTCAGCATTTAGCAGGTAAGCTGAGCGTACTAGACTAGTTTATTGAAATCATGTAGTTTTTACGATTGAAGTCGACAATCAAACTTTGTTTCAGGTTTTTTACGGGGCGAAAGCCCACTTTATTTAAAAAACCCAAAATTTTTTGAAGAACCCTTGCCAACAAAATTTAAAAGCTATGCGCATTTTTGCTGCTCAAACATCCCAAATTTTAGCAAAAATCTGTAGGTCGCAGACATAGCTACGCTCGTTCTGCATTTACCCCCTGCCCGAAAAGTTAGATTTTTTTATTTAAAAATTGGCTTAAACTACATTTTGTGAATATAAAGGTTAACCTGAGGCTGCAGTGCTTTGGAATGGACCAAATTTTACTGGCACAAGCTCCCGATTCATCTCTTCCAAAAGTCCATATATTTCCAATTCGAAAGGAGCAGCAAAAATTGGAACAGCGAAATTTTTTTGAAAAAACCACCCAAAAATTGGATATTTGAAAAAAACCCGGCATCGGGCATTAGGAAGTTGTTAACATTTCCAGGTTAGCTATCTTACCAGTGTCCTAGTATGCTCATTTAGCTTGCCAAAGTTGTTTTGTTTTGACGTTTTATTCAGATAGCCATCTAAACAGTCGACTTAAAAACTGCGAAGTACTGATACAGCTTCATTTCTCAGTGGTCGGTTCTTTTTAAGTGGTCGCTGACGGTACGGATCGACGCTATGCAGGCTCTCGGTCTGGTATTCCTGGACTTTCAGACAACCGGAGTTAAACGACGAACCCTGTTTCCACAACCGTGAACCCTTTATCAGACCTCTCCATAAACCCGCGGATCCCTCACTGGTCTAACCTGATACATAGGTTTTTGATGGAACACAATATTATCCATTGTTGACTGCGGAAATTTTATAAAAATGACTGTTTCTGTTAAAGCTAAAAATCAAATAAAAACAAGGATTATGGATAAAGCAGCTCAATCTGTAGATATTTAGTGCAGCGGAGATGGTGTAGGGACTATGGCTGGTGTTGACACCGAATAAATTCACTGAAAAACTTGTCGTTTAATAACGAAACAAACACATATTAAACTAAATATTTTTTCAACGATTACATAACCTAGCATTGTTGTTCCAGATCCCGGCTAATCAATTTTTCATAACTTGCTAATAATATAAGCTAATAGAAAACTAACGATACTATCCGTAATCTTAATACGATTTTAATAATCACACTCAGAGGGTGCTTGGTTTTCGAGACCGCCTAATCTTGAGTATATGACTAAATAAGCACTGTTAACCGAATATTTTCTCATCTGCGAGCCTTTCCGCAAAACGAAATAGCGATTCAGTGTTAACTAATTGAACAAAGTAACAATGCGTTTTTATTGTAGCCAAAAGTAGTGTTTCAGTACCCTTGTAAACGCAAGATAATAAATTTAGTTTTAATGTAACTGTAATAAATATTTCGATATTGCCGTTAAAAACCGCTCAGAGGCTGTTGTTAGTTTTGCGTTTAGTTTAAAAACGTGCGCCATTAAAAGAAAAAGTGTAACCGTTGAATTATATTTCATTTATTCAGCGTCTTTAAAATTAGGGATGGACCAGTCCAGATTTGCGTATTGGCCCGGCTGTATCACTAGTGTGAATTATAATATTGAATATTTTTGCTACAAATGTCTTTGACTTGCTAAAATGTACAGTTTACCTTTATTTGTTTCAGGGAGCAGTGTCCGACCCTACGAAAGTAACGTGTTTGGAAGAAAAGGTAGCACAACAGGTACCACCAATGTTCTATAGTTTAATACTCGAGGTTTCAGATTTTAATAAAATATCAAAGATTATTGCTTTGACAATCATTTGGTAACTATGTATATCAATTCGTAGAGGATTGTTGCTAGTGTATTTGGTTTTAATTCAAAAGCTCTTTGTGCTTTCGAAGTACTGCTGTAGGGTATATTTCTTAGCAAACCTGACATATTGACTGTTTCCAGGGGAACAAGGTCCGTCAACTCAAAACGTCAAAAGCGGAAAAGGCTATCATCGATGCCGAGGTACGAATTTTGCTCGATTTAAAGGCTCAACTAGCTCGAGTTACGGGTATTGCCACCAAAACACCTGCTCCAAAGGAAAAAGGCAAGAAGAAAAAGGATGTCGCTGGTAGGTAAATATTATTGAAACCGAGCGAGTGTAGTTTCCGCTTAGTGTGCTAGCTTGAAATCGTGAAAATTTCTTGTCTGTCGCTGTCATTCATAACCCATCTTTGAGTGAATGGGTTTAGATGAAAATTTTTCTAGTTCGATAGCAAATGTGATGACAACGTGTCCTTCAGTTGAAGCCGAACAACTTCCAATTGCGGGAAATATCGTGAAACTTTGTTTTTGTCTATCGCTGTCATTTATAACTCATCTTCAGGTGAATGGATTTCGATAAATTTTATGTTCGACAGAAAAAATGACTGACGATGTTCCCTTTAATTGAAAACGAACATCTCCGACCCATCTTCCTGGTGAAAGTAGCAAAAAAACAGGATTTTAATGGTTCTTTGATAAATCTGGCCATATGGGGGCCAGTGTTTCGCTGCCTATATCTCACATCCAAAAATGATATCACCATATGGAATTAGCTCATCGAGATTTACAACTTTTTGCCACGATTTTTATCGTGTTCCTGGGCCGCCGTAGGCTCAGATATGGTTCGTCGATCTATTTTATTTCAACCTCTTCTACACATTTCATGTTGGGTAAGTTATGGTGACTGATTTCTTATGAATTTCGAACACTTTGGACTGTGTGTTGCGTATTAACTAAAGCATATTACCATTGTATTGGTAACATAGAATTACCGTTCTACCATAGAATTAACATTACCATTCTATATATTTCATGTAGTAAATTTGTTGATTGAAGGAGGAAATTCTTTGGTAAAGGTGTATTGCCTTATACAAATGCCCCCGATCTTCAGCCGAATAAAATTCTAGGTTTCCTTAATAGAACTTTTTTGGAAATTTAAATTTATGCAGGGTTTCGTAATGGGCTACTTCTGTCGTGAGCGGATGGTTAATACAACCATTCAACCCTCCATCATTCCACTAATACTACTACTACATATTTCATGATGGGTGGGTTATGGTGAATGATTTTGTATGCATTTCGAACACTTGTGACTCTGTGGTACGTACTAAACCATATTAGTGTTTTTTTCCATAAGACACGTTGCGGATTTGAATGCTATTTTGTTTTGGCCTTATTGGTTTGCAAACTTTTATAAGCGTAGCTCCACTATAAACCTGTTTTGTAAAAATTGGACTAAAATTGACAAAATAGTATCGAATTTTTCAGATGACAAAAAGCCAACCGATTGTAAGAAGTCTGAAAAACCAATTAAAGCTTGCAAGGAAATCGCCAATCGTCCTAAATTGGATGTCGATAACGCTACGACGGATAAATCAAAGGTACAACTCAGGTTGCGTTCCGACTAATTTGCTGTGGTGAATAGAAATACCGTTGGTTGAATGTACGTGTTAGGGAAAACACGATAACAAAGAAATATATTTTTCTTATTTTATGCTTTTAATCCTATTTTACTTCTTTGCAACCAAAAGTGGATAGTGACTGTGGAAATATAGATGTCAGGGCAGATGACGTTGATAGGTCAGGACACATTAGGCGAACCTCGACTACCCTGTTTTGCTATTTGCCATGTCTGACCTTATTTGATTAGTCAAACATAGGCGTGGCTTTTATAGTTCTGCTCGACAATAGTTTGCGTCGCACGTTTACGACCTATCACTGATTTATTTTGGGTTCCATATCATAGTAATTTGACTTAAGCGATAGGTTTTAGTCAGGTTATTAGTGTGTGTTATTCAATTTCAGAACGGTGTTTCTCGCCACCGCAGCGACAGCGATCGTGTTGTCGATCTTGAAATTGGTCAGATCGTGAAACTGCTTTCGCAAATCCAAGCTCAAAACGCAAATTCAGTATTGGATTCGAGTGTGGCACATTTGGAAACGCTAATCGGGACATTGGAGAAACGAGTGGACAGGTTTCTTGAGAGAAGAGGTATTTCTTCGTGACGACAAATAATTTTTTGTTTTAGTTTTGTAGTTATGAATGCCCAAAGCTCTACCAAGAAGACCAGTGTGACAATTTTCATGGCTTACTTTCGATTTTTTGTTGTAGGTGAATTAAAAAAATATTTCGATGACTAAATTTGAAGTGAGGATTGACTTGAGACGAATGCAGAAATGTTTGAAAACATTTCAAAGACTAATTGGTATGCATTGCACATAATTTACGTTTAAATGTTGTTTTAATGGTTGTTTAAGAAATTTATTTGAAAACGTCAAACGTGAAGAACATTAATGGCATATATCCTTTCTGAGCGGGTGTTATAGTTTTACAACAGCATAAATTGCAAAACACGTTTAGTTGTAGATAATGACATGACTAGATGCTACGATGGGACCGTTAAGTTTATAGGCGCAGTATCATATAAAAATTAGACGTATACATTGTTTAATTATTTAAATGCCGCTAGCTAAGTAATTTTAGTGATAAAATACACAACACTAAATTAGCTATCATGAGAGCAGTATTTTGACGGTGCGGTCGTCGTCCGATGAATTGATTACTTGGAATCTATTGTGGGCTTCTATTCACAGTCACTGAACTAACACCCTGAGCAATATATGCGTAATTACCGCACTTTTGTCAAACATTCGAAACTAAACACGGGAGCCGTAGCGGGCGAATGAATGGTTTGGTATAACCTAAACTGTCCACCCAAAACGGTTGTCAGAATATTGCGACAGTCTTCTATCTGTAAATATTTTTTCAACAAATCAATTAGGCATTCCGAGCAACTTATTTTATGATCAGTAGGTGTATCTTCGTTGTGTTCTTCGTTGATGGATGAAACTGTTTATGCAGAATAATATTTTCAAATAGTTTGATGTTTTTATTTTAGTGACAGACGAAAAAGTGACACTGTCAATCGAAAACGAAAAATTGCGCTCACAAATTGAAGCAACAAAAGCCAAACTGGTTAAAATGGAATCTGCTCGCGGAGGTACGCTTTTACATAGTTAGAAAACGTAGTGGAGATTGTTTTGTTGCAGGGGTGAAATTTTTTAAATTCAGTGTGTGTGCGTGTGTGTGTTTGTGTGCGTGCGCGCGCGTGTGTGTGCGTGTGTGTGATCGGCCGATTTTCATGATCTTGGGTTCATTCGACCCGGCATAGTCGATTTACCGTGCACATCCCCGAGCGTTTTCGATTTGGGGTTTGGTTCCGGGGTCAGGGGTCAAAATGTGCGTTTTTGGCACATTTTACCCCATTTTAGTACCCTTCACGAAAGCAAAGTTATTTTTATCTTAACTATCGATTTTTTTCTCTGGATGGGTTTGTTTCATAGTAAAATGATAAATGCCGATGCCTCTTTTTTGTTTTTGATTAAGGCTCCGGTTCTGGATTTACGGGGCTTGAGGTACGGGGGTATGGCAGCCCCAATGGTTCCTCGACCCAAAATTTGAACATTTGTTCTGACGTCTTGGGCGGCTCATAAATTTCACCTGGGGGGTTTTCGGGCATGGGAAACTCATTGCCGGTGCCGGTTTTGCTCTGCGATTTACGGTTCCATTGTTAAAACTCACGCTGAGCACGCCAAAATAGGAAAGTTAGACAGGCGCGGAACGTTAAACGTCTAGGGATTTGTCGGACCCTAGTGGGGGCCACTGGCTAAATTAAATAAATTATCAGTTTCGAGAAAGTGGGAACCGATTTTCATCAAACCCGAACACCGAAAATTTTACACTTCCCGGGGTAGACGTGGAAAGGGAATAGCGATGTGGTCTCTTTGGCCTGTGAGCAGGTGACGGAGCCAACCTCCCTGGGGACCTCAAAAGTAGTATATATCTCGTAGACTACGTGCGCAACTCGTCCGGCAGGATCAGAACACATCCTGTGAAGCGCTCCTGCGGCTTGCTAAGCTCCGTAATTTCTTGGGCCTGTCCCGAATAAAAGAAAATTTACCCAATAGGTCAGCCCTTGAAGTCACGATAGCCGGGGTCGTATGGGCATTACGTCTGGGAAGTGCGTAATGCAGCAGCATCACGTCGATATTACAATACTATTCATTATTTGCTGACATGGTCGTTTTTGGCTTATCCTTCCACCCGAGGATTGCAGGAACACCAGTTTATGAAATCGCCAATAACCAACGACATTAGAGAAGAAATAGTAGTAACCGGCGGTTGCTCTACCTGATGTAACGTCATTTGTTTTTGGTCAGCTGAAAGCTGGTGGGTTCCACCCCAAAGGAACGTTGGATAGTAGCTGATATCCCAGTGTACCTTTGGAGGGTAATTCCTTCAATCTTAGAAGCATACTCTTCTGCAAGAAGTCCATAACGGATTTTTGATATTATACAGCAGGTCATACTTTTACTGTATTCACCTATTAGTTCATAAAACGAATTAAAAATAATTACACTTTTGATTTTGAGGAAAATTCAGACTTGACAAAATTTCGATTTTGTGTATGTACGATTGAACTGTTCGTGTCAAAATATTATCGAAAACATTTCATTTTTAATAAAGTACTCACC
>JASANE010009963.1:0-63129 GCA_030248225.1 Trileptium ribeirensis
CCTGAGGAAACAAAAAGACAGAATTTATTTTGTTTTATGTTATACATGTAGCATTAAGATAGTGGTGTTTCAGTTGTGGTTTAGTATGTTAGCTAATTCTGACTTGAAATGGAAAATTTTTATTGCAAAATCGCAATGCAGATATCCAAAAGACATGATACAGTAGCTTCGATTCCGGCTAAAATTAGCCGGAACCGGAAGCCGACATTTGTCGGAGCCGGTTTCCTGTTTCTTGTATAGTATGGGCCATTTTTGTAGGGTTGCCACAAACGAGAAATATGATGCCGAAAACGTAATCGATGAGAAAACTAATAATTTGTCATCGAACTCTGAAAAACATTTTGTTATTATTGGTACCAATAAGAAATCAGAACGAACCTCGATGCAAAATTGTTGTATCGAAGACTAAAACTTGTTATAAATTTTTCCACGAAGAACAAAATTTGGAATATTTTGTTTTATTTGTACGCTAAGTGCATTTGGAGCTATTAATTTTTGCCGTTTTTGGGTCATATTACATTTTGAACAGAACCGGTGATTTGTTCTGAAAAGGCGGGAAATTGGTAATCCAGAAATTGTGGCAGCTCTGTTTTCTAGATCCATGTTTTGCTCGGTCTGGTGCCATAGATGTTAACTTTTTTGCATTAAAGCAAATTCAGTAATGCAGTTTTGAAGCATCATCGATGATTTGTAATCGGGGGATATAAAACAAATTTTATTTTTGTGCGCAGATAATAAAGTACCACAGTGACAGTTGTGGGAAAGTGGATAAAACGTCATGGATGGGGTCGTTTTGTCGAAATTTTGGTTATATCACAGTAATTTGCTACCATTATTTAACAGCTATCGTTTCTGAAAATAATATATGAGAATAAAAAGTTTTTTCCGTATACAGTCGACATGTGGCCAAGTACCATCTGGCAGGAAAAATTGGTAAAATAAAAAGTGCTGCGCTTAGAAGAAAACACGTATTAAATGAATATGAAACATCCAAATTTATAATGTTGCAAGGGTTTTGGTCACTGAAGTATGGGTTGTTCGTATATCTTTGAGAGGTGTTGAATAAGCTGTCTTATTCCCATTATGTGTTGCTCGTGTATTACGTTCTTTTCTGGAAAATCGTTGATATGTGCGGAAGCTCAATCTGAGAATGCAGAATGGCTAAATAAAAGTGTTTTTGTTTTTAGTTGTATTTCAAAAATTTTTTGAGCGAAAACTGGGGGAATTCGTATGTTCTTAAATTGCTAGAATATCTATAGTTTAAACACGAATGTGTTTTAGCTGTTTGATGTAACAGGCTAAGTTCTTTTGCTCCACTTCGTTTAACTGTGCGCATAAGTAGTTCATTGTCGATTGCAGTTCATCGTCAGCCGCATGGGTAGATGGATTAATTTTGATAACGATTACAAAACGATGTATCCATGGTTTATGGAGTCGGTTTGGTGGGTTTTCAACCAACTCTTCAACAAAGCACTGGTATACCGCGGTGTAAAAGTTAGTTACTTGTTAGGCAATCATAATTATATGTTACGTACTTCGTTCAGATTCATATACTAACATTTATTAAATGCTTTTATGCAATATCCAATTCCAAATGTAAAAATTTTCGCTTACGAACGCAGAGCGACTGATTACAATACGGGTAATTTTGTAATCAATGAACCTATTTGATGTTTGGCCACGATTTCTTTTCACAACGCACAGCATGACAACTCGCACTCCGAAATTTTTGACATTAAGCTAAAACACATTTTGTTTTATTAGTGATATTACGTGTAGTTGGCTTAAGTCACACGAGGCGTGTAGCATTTAAAACATTAAACGGCAGTATTTTTGTTCGATAATAATATGAAAATGTTTTCGATTCAAACGCCAAACGGTCGCAATCCGTTATTTAATGTTTTAGAACTATAATCATTAGTGTGCCAATATTTTGTTTCTTAACAGTTTGGATGCGTTGCGCAAAACGCCAATTTTAGGGTCACTTATATTTTTACGGATGGTTGGTACACCGAACAAGCGATCGCAGCTGCTAATGACAGAATGGGATGGTAGGGGACGCACCTTAAGTTTACTCATGCATAACAATCAACATGACTTTGATATACATACGGCCTATGTAACTTTTAGGAGTGGAAATCCAATACATCCTATGCCGTTCTAGATATGCTAGGCCTAAGCCTAAGTGGGTAGGCTGGACCCCCGATCCCCTCGCTCTAAGGTGTTCTTTTTCTAGCAATAAAACGTCATGTCCCTAATGGTGACATCCTCAACGTTTTTGTAACTTTGAGACTTTTATATTTCGCCTGATGTGTCAAATTGGACCAAATTCAGCCCAACTGGTTCTCGGATGGATTCAGAAATAACAGCAATTAATGGTTTATAAGACGTTTATCCACGCTACTGGTACATTTTTATTAGTACCTGGACCATTGCGGATACGATTTAGCATGTGACATTGGTTCCGGGAACATCTGACCTCACTGACCAAGAAATGTCAATGTTCATTAAAGCTATGACAAAAACCTGAATAAATACATAATTAAGACACCAAAACGTATTGAAATTACGCATCGTCTTTATTCATTATCTGTTAGTAAAATTTTATTGACGGGAAACATTTCCGAAAAGAATAATAATCATGTTAAGTCGAATAATTTTGCGACTAATATCTCTGACAGCCATCGCGGTGTGGCACTGTTTTCGATAATTTTTAACACTACACACTGCTAGGTCACGTTGAGTGTATGTATGATTGACAAGGTCTCACTACTAGCTTCTACTAAGATAACTGAGAGCAATCTGAAATTATCAAGATTCGCTACGCACTGCACTGAATTCTTTGCTGCGTCGGCTTCCCTTGATTAAACGGTTGATCAGCTAGACTCGGTCGGCTCCAGCTGACTACCTACCGCTAGACTCGACTTGAAACTGGTGAACTGACTGCGAAACGCCTCGGATCTATTCAGACAACTTGAGGGACAAATTCCGAACACTTGCATTTTTTGGCTTACTCATGTGCAAAACAAAGGCTTTAGACATCGCCACGTTCTATTCCGCCGTGTGGAACGTACGTCATGCCTAACATTTGATACTTGTGGAACGTACGTCATGCCTGACATTAGATACTTGTGGAACCTACGTCATGCCAGAAATTTGATACTTGCGGAACGTACGTCATGCCTGACATTAGATACTTGTGGAACCTACGTCATGTCAGACATTTGATACTTTTTGAACCTACGTCATGCCAGAAATGTGATACTTGCGGAACGTACGGCATGCCTGACATTTAATACTATGGAACGCACGACATGCCTGACGTTTAATACAGATCAGTCGTCAAGTAAAAAAACTGATAGATGTCTTCATTGGTAGTGGGTTGTCAATTCACAATCTACAATTTAAAACAATGTTGTCAGACGTATATATCTAAAGAACCAGTGTCTCAAAATACTGATCACTTTTCGTGATTTATGTCATATGCATATCATCAGCTGAGATTCAAAGTCGGTAAAATAAAAATAAAATAACTGAATGATGTTTCTTGGATATCGTGACTTCACACAGTGCAGCAGCAGCCTAAATATAAGAATAACAAATTCAAAATTTTAGGTGCTTTTATTAGCAAATAAGAAATAATTTCCTGTGTGGCCTCAATATCGTAGCAACTAAATGTGATAAAGTGGCGTTAATATTCATAAAACATTTATAAAATGGTAAATTGATTATAAAAGTATTGAATACAAGTATTTTAAGACAACTCAATAGCGACTATATTTCCAGGGTTAAAATAATAGATATGTAATAATGCCTATTTTCCTTATTCAAATCTTCATGAATTTCTACTTCCAGATTTTCCTTCGCAGGAATGGCACTGTAACACGGATTAGTCTTAAACTTTCAACAGCTGTATGTCAAGTTCCTGGTCGTATTTTTGTTTATTCTAACGCAGTCGAATAGAAAGGAGAAATCAGGCTATTTCGATAAAATCAGGTTAAAGCTTCGGTAATCAATCCCTTAACTTAACATAACCCAAAACTCATCTCCACCCTTTTTGTTCGAACAACAAATTTCGGGCGTTCTGGATGTTGTGTCAGACTGTAGATGCAACGCAGGAAATCTAGAAATTTTAAGAGCCATTATGAGGAAAATAAAGACGAAAAATTTTATATCAACTTACACTACTGTCGATGGTCATAGAAACATTTGAAGTAAAGCGCAATATTTGGCTTCGCTAAGGCCAAATGTACCGAGGTAGCGAAAGCTCGAACAGCAGTAGAAAGACGGTAGAGCTATTGGGAATGCTCATAATTATTCGCTGACATGAACGCGTGACATAATCAGGACAATGCGCACGCATCTTATAGTAAACAATGCAGTAAACAGTCGCTGAAAGTCAGCACTGACACTAGCCTACGCGCAATCACACCGCATTATCTGGTCACCAACTTACTATTCAGATATTTTCGATTCTATGATAGGGTAAATGGATCTTTACCGTGCCAAGATAGATCTTTCGGCTACTTATAAATGATTCCTATGTAATTAGCATGCTTTGGTCTTTTAGTTTGGGAACAATATTGATCAATCCTATTTTTGCCAAATTTTATTTGCTATTAATACCAACACTGAGCTAAAACTCGAATGAGATACAACGATTTAAATTGATTTATATAAAATTTGGAAATGATTAAGGTGTGATCTACGTGTAATGCGGCGTTTATGTGCTCTCGTTGTGGAAGATTTGTTCACGTGTGGTCATGACCGTACCATGGTGCACGGTACTCGGAAAAATGTACAATTCAGCACAAGTTATGGTGTCACTGACACCATGTATATTACACTATGGCGTCTCTGACACCCTAATGTTTGAATAGATATTTAAAAAAAGGCGAGAAAACTAGCTAACTGATTTATTTCAAATGATTTACTCTAATTGATTGTATCCCATAAACCATTCCGCTTCAACCATAGGAAGTGCATGGATGAAAGTTTCACTGTAAAAGCTTCCTACAACGAAAAAACATCGAGATATCTGCCCGATTCATCAGCGCTAGCTTGAAGTTTATAGTGTCCATGACACCATACATAAATGCTGATGGTGTCCGAAACACCATATAGAATTGCTTAGAATACAGTCTTAGAATTCTGTACACTATATGGTTAATGGTGTTAGGCAGGCTGTACGTGAACAAACCTTTCGCGTGGCGGGCAACTTATAACGTAAACGCGGCAAAATCAGTATTAGCAATACGATCAATATCACTAAAATCACTCATGAGAACAGTATTTATAAAGTCAGTTTTTTTCTAAAAAACTACACGTTTCCGATGTCAGAGACTGTATAGTCGGTAAATAGACGATTGCACTACCATAAGAAGAGGTTAGTGTGCGGTTTAGGAACGAAATATTTATTAAAAAATTAGTTAAAACTGATTAAAAAAGCTGAATTAAAACGAATCGAGCAAGAATTCCAATCGTATAATGGGGAGAACCACTAAGTCATTGGCCAAATCATTAATCGATGATAGTCGTGTTGTATAAAAAATACCCGTCTGCAAATAAAACCCCGAGTGTTTACCGTACGTGTTAAACGGCACAGTACCAGAACGTTCTTTCCCACGCTACTAATAGGAAGTACAAATCGTATACCAAAGCATCGCAGCTGATCGAAACGGTTGCAAGGCATGAGAATTATTCTATTATTGGAGGCAGCAACTGTAAGTGGAGAGCATTGATGGATTGGCCCTAGTCAAATGGAGGAAAGAAAAGCTTAGTGTGGAGGATTTCGAGGGTCGGCAGCATCAAGACTTAGTCTTCGCATTATTATTCATATAAGGGATTTCGCTTAGGGTAAGGCTCTGGGTTAGGAGATCGGACGTAATTTGAGAGCATTGAAAGATTGGCGTTGACCCAAGTTAAGCTGATGGGTATAGTGTTATATCTTTAGAAAAGAACAGCTTTATGCGGGGTTCATGGAACTTTTGTCTCCCTCTAGTCGCGCCATTACAATATAGACAGTCAGGGTAACACCAATACTGTAAATCAATTTGCGGGGGTGTACGACACACCCCTAGCTACTAAATTTTTTACAGTGTTGTGCACACCGTTAGCTACCAATTTGGCGCAAATTAACTGTAACGACACGGTCTGTAGCTAGTGAGGTTTATTAGTCAACTACGCTGCGTAGATATTTTTAGATCCTCGATATTTATAACTACGTCATATGAAGTTTAATGAAATAATACCGCACAATGTTAATAAAACTGCAAGAAGACACGGTGTGCTTGACACTGTCGAGAATTGGCAATACCCCAGCTAGGTACCTTTGAAAAAATTTATAAAAAACGTGGGGTGTCCAAGACACCCTGTTTTTGACAGTATGCCTGACACTGTGTGGTGTACATATGTTCCAAATGTTTAGGGACATTATAACCTGAACGCCGCATTAGGGGCAACAACAGGTATAATTAGACAGAGTTTTGAAATATGAATATCTCTTTTAGTCGAGTGAGTACAAGCACAGTCGTATGAACACAAAATTCGCAAAATTTTCTACCTGAAACAGTGAGTTGTTCTAACGGTGCTTATAAAGGCTTGTTATTACGGACAATGACAGCCTTACACGGAAAGCAAAAGTAAAAATATTCGACCACATCTTTAACTCGGTTCCACAAAAGTTGAAACACAAAATTCAAGAGTTATATATATTATACTCACAATTTTTCAAAATATTAGTGGGACTTATACGTAGCGCCCACAGAAAATTTCTGAGAATTTTCCTCTTTCGGTTGGTTCAAAGCGGATGACCTATTAAATAATGTCAATCTTCCAAACGCTAGTTAGCTATGTAATTCCTCTTTCGGTTGGTTCAAAGCGGGTGACCTATTAAATAATGTCAATCTTCCGAACACTAGTTAGCTATGTAATTCCTCTTTCGGTTGGTTCAAAGCGGATGATCTATTAAATAATGTCAATCTTCCAAACACTAGTTAGCTATGTATTTTTTTGATTTTCGTTCAAATTTTAAAACCTTTAGGTGTATGGTCTGATTTTTAAAATTTAATGATCTGTTTTTTGGAGTATAAATTGCGAAATATGTAAGATATCTACGTGACTCGTACACCTGCGCACAACATGCCGACACGTTTATCTTTGAGTTGAACAATAGTTGAGTGAAACACACTTTTTACATGGCTATCACTTCTTGACAGTTGCGGAATTAGTTCGGCTCAAATTAATTTATTTCCGCACAAAAGGGCGTTTCACATAAGATTTGTGGCGGATTTACGGAAAACGTTGACTATATTTAGCATTCCACTCTAGAATTTTAAAATATTTGGTTGTATTATTTAGATTTTATTCAATTTGTAGATGATATTTAGAGAAAAAAGTGACATTCCGAGCCGCGATATACAAGAACATTACATTTCTTTTGGCGAGAAAATTAATTTCGGAGCCAAAGTCGTTTGCGAACTGCTGATTTAAAAAATACAATCTCTGTATTGTCAACTAAATTTCTAAAAAGATTCACTTTTAACTCGAGAAAAACTAAAACTTGATCGCTTTCTGCGCAGACAAACAGTTTTTTTAATTTCAGCCGTCTTTATGTCCGAATTTTGTAGTAGACGGATTACAACCCAAATCGGAATCACTGAGAAGCGTGTGTCAGATGTGCCGTTGTGATCGAATATGACGGTTTGCGTACATATCAGAAGATGTTTTTGGTTCAGTTCCCAGTTGATGTTTCATTTATCTTTTTCGGATTGTTACGACATATTATCTTGAGCTAAATTGCCTACGCAAAAGACACAATTTAGTCGTGACAATATATATGTTCACCATTTACATACCACACATATTTTATAACTATGCTACAAATATTGTAAAGGATTGGAACTATTATCTAAACTGCTGTGACACATTTTTCTGCAGAGAAGGACTGTTTCTTAGTACTGCTTTGAGACATTTCCATAAGTCGTAACTTACTTTTCGATAAGCGCACTTATAGGTCATTTTACTGCTTAACTGTGAAATGACACTTAATGTATAATTTTAAAAAATTTTTCAAAATCAAAAAAACACATTAAAGCCATAGAACCAAAATAGCACACATGATTTTAGTCAGATCATATCATCGCAATACTTTATTGTTACTATATTTTGACAATGAACAATATATACACCACATAGACACCGACAAAGTGAAACTTTGACTATAATGGTATAACAATCTGGTTCAACTCAAAGCCGCCTCTGAATCGTCGCTATGTCAAGTCTCAATATTTATTTAGGTACCAATGCTCTGGTTTGGGTGTCATATTGAATCGGGGGACTTAAAAGCAAGGAATAAACGAAATGGTTTTTATGCCATTTATGACATATTACCAACACAATAGCGATAACCCTTTTATAGTTTTGATACAATTTTGCTTTATAAACTTTTATTTGATCAAGATGAGAAATATGTAGCAGTTGGAGCGAAAATCGTTGGAATATGGATGTCGCAAAAAGCAAATGGATTTCCTAAAACAAGGGTAGGCGGTAAGGATTATGAATTTTTGGGCACGTAAAAAAAACTTTATCGGACTTAGCTATTCGTTCAAGAATTGGCGGTGGGTCTTGACATGAGGTGCTTAGTCCACTGCCCTGCCTGCAACCATCCATGTTCCACAAATATAGATATCGGACTAGACATAAATTAATTTTGCATTTATAGCAGGGTTTAAAATGCATTTTGTAAAGCCAACGGTGTAAAAAACTTTATCGGACTTAGCTATTCGTTCAAGAATTGGCGGTGGGTCTTGACATGAGGTGCTTAGTCCACTGCCCTGCCTGCAACCATCCATGTTCCACAAATATAGATATCGGACTAGACATAAATTAATTTTGCATTTATAGCAGGGTTTAAAATGCATTTTGTAAAGCCAACGGTGTAAAAAACTTTATCGGACTTAGCTATTCGTTCAAGACTTGGCGGTGGGTCTTGACATGAGGTGCTTAGTCCACTGCCCTGCCTGCAACCATCCATGTTCCACAAATATAGATATCGGACTAGACATAAATTAATTTTGCATTTATAGCAGGGTTTAAAATGCATTTTGTAAAGCCAACGGTGTAAAAACTTTATCGGACTTAGCTATTCGTTCAAGAATTGGCGGTGGGTCTTGACATGAGGTGCTTAGTACACTGCCCTGCCTGCAACCATCCATGTTCCACAAATATAGATATCGGACTAGACATAAATTAATTTTGCATTTATAGCAGGGTTTAAAATGCATTTTGTAAAGCCAACGGTGTTTTTTGCACATCGAAATAAAGCTCTACTATGGGGGCTTTCATGGTTTACTAGCGGGCCATATAAAATCAAACATTATTCCATTCATCGGCAAACGTATCCGACACTGTCACACACGCATCTCTAAATCGATTAATATTTTTGGGGTCCCAGTTCGACAAATGGTTCCACATTTTTGAACCCTCTGGGCAAGCGTGGATACATTTTTTGTACTCCACAAATCCATCACAGCGTTCGGTCATATCGGTCAAACTAATCGATTCCGTATACGGGATAATGCAGTTTTTCATACATTCTTTTTGAAGAGCCACAGTTCGACGCCGCTCCACGGTTAATTTATCTTTAGAGCCGGAGCCGAGGAACCCTGAATAAAAAAATTTAATTATGGAATAATAAAAATACAATTCATTTATAAAATAAATAGGAAAAAATATGACTTATTTAATTAACACATCGACAGCTATAAGGCTCGTCAGAACCAGAAAAATGACAAAAATATGTGAATGCAAATGAGAAAAATCCGAGTTTACATAAATTTGCTTATAACAAACTTATATACTTTTGATCGATATCTGTGACCGCAACAGAAAAACTTGCCTAAAATTATAAAATTCCAACGTGTCCCGGCAATGATTATTTACAATTTGGTGCAGCTGCCCCCGAGTTGTGAGGGCGATCATGATGATACCTAGTGTCGGGAAACCAGGCAACGTTCAAAGAGTGCCTACTGCGAGCTACTATTCATGTTAACATTGGGCTACCCTGGATTTCAATCCGGTCCTCTAGCGTGCAAGACTCAAGTCCTCTACAATTACGATATACATGCAGTTTTTAACAGACTAAAAGCACAGCAATAAGCTCTATTTCTGTTATTTCTACGCCATATTGTGCAATGTCACAGAATGCTAGGCGAATGTATGACTTGAAAAATATTTTTTAGTAAGAACTCGGATTAGATCAAATTTTAACCCTTTGTGATGAATAACACCCTTAGGTGACCGACGACTGCTGCTTCTTCGGCATTGAGATTCTGTCTACGATAGTGTTCAAAGAGAAGGCGAAACAATAGCTACAAGGAACCACAGTAGCAATGTTCCCTGATTAATAGTTTCATGGATTACGACTTAAGCATTCAAAATTCACGTTTTCACAATAACTAATTTAACCGTTGATGTTACAATTACTTAAAAACAAATATAAGTTTTACAAATTCCCTAGTATACATATGAGACTTTACATTTACTGAAGTGTAGCGGTTCTCAAACGCGTTTATACGACTCGAGAATGAATGTTTATTAAACACGATCTGCCAAGCATGCTTACTAACGTTCGAAGAACACTGTCAGCAGAAGTTTTATAACAATTACAGAAAGGGAGATGAATATATAAAAACAGAAAGGTCGTAAGTGTACACAACTACCTACAGATGTCTGACATATTTTAAGAACGGATTTAAATCAACCAGTTTGAGTAATATTGCAAGAGTTTTCGCATTTCTAATTTAATTAATTGTTTAGTGTTATCATATTTAGACAATTTATTCCAAAAATTCATGCTTATAGATACAAAGGTTTGGTTTAATCCAGGTAGCTTAGCTTTTGGCTTTCTATACTTCACCAGATGATTCCGTGTATAGTTAATATTAGTCAATTTAGGTTCTTATCAGTTAGTCACGTTTCATATATTTGGCAATTATAGAAAATTTAGCACGACGAAAGTAATATCTCTAGGTTATCAAGTCTGTTTACCTAAGCTGTAAGCGTTGAAAAATTTACAGCAGACTGTCCCAGGTTTAATTTTATCGTTCAGCCTTACCTCTTTTTAACTTACCGATACGATATAATGTTGGCCACATCAGTTAAGTTCATAATTAAAAGCATTATCTCTTTTACTTCCGACTAGTCGGCCAGAAAATGCTCTCAAACAATACCAAAAACTAGCTAGTTTGCTATCTAAAATTGTCGTTTCCATTCACCTTTTCGAGTGTTGAATTGAGTTCTCTTCAAAGCGTAATAACGTTTCCTTCTCAATTCAACGTTCCAAGCATTGCATCAAATATATGTGATACCTAGTTGAAACTGTACGTAAAAGTTTAGTGCCTAAACTTTCGGCTACTATACTTATACTACACCACTACCGCGATAGGTGCATAGCGCATGAAATTGTCTGATATGTAACCCATTTATAACAGCGTAAGGACTTGGATTTTGAGGGCAAAATATGGTCAAATTGTGGATCATGAAGAATTTAGAACAACAATAAACTAAATAAACTTGTATGTTCATACTTGAGAACCATGCTCAAACCCAGGGTCCCAGAAACGTCGTACCCTTCAAAAGTGGTATAAGCAGGCAATAAATTGTGGAGAGCTGGTCGTTTACATTCATTTTATAATAATTCTATCAGTTAACCCTTAAATGCATAACCAGGGTCAAACTGACCATGAGCAATTTTTGTAAGTCTGTCATGCCAGTTCAGCAGAGATTACAAGGTCGCGATTCTGTGACATTAAAGCACTACCTATTCATGTTCAGTCAACCACAGGACAGCAAAAATATTCCAATTCTTGGAGAGATATTACCTCCAAGGCACTACGAAACCACAGGGTCAATCTGACCCTGGTTATGTACATCGACCTAATGTATTCGTAATCTACTTTCAGGTAGACTTAATCATGTATAATAGTATCTAGCAAACTAAATATAGTAAATCTTGCGGTATAAGCATGGTTTTTAATGTCGGTGGGGATGTAGAAGTATATTGGCAGGATGACGCAAGAGTAGGCTGGTGGTGGCCTGCAAAAATTCTAAAAGTTTTGAAGATGAAATATCATGTGCGATTCGATGGATATTTCCACCTTTGTCAGTATAAAGTGGGGGCGCCCTCCCCCTCCCCCCTTGTCCCCTCCGGCCTTTTGCAACATCCAAGCCGGGTTATCTGACAAAATAAGTTATCCGCATCAGCTTACCATCCGTATCACAGGCTAACAATACCACAAGCAACTTACCATCCGTATCACAGGCTAACAATACCACAAGCGTTGCAATAAGGAATGTTATGGACAGATGTTGTTGTTTCAGTGAAATCATTGTATTGGCTGACAACAATGCATTCATTGAGGATATACAGTATTGATATTATAATGTATACAATAATTATATAATATTAGAAACTTATATATTATGCTTAAAATTTCACAATTTCACGTTGTACTATAGTTTGGCTAAGACTTGGGGAATTTTTTTAAATTCACGAAATGCCTGAAAGTGGTATTGTAAACTGAATTTCGGTATCACATCTATGGATTAATATAAGTTTCATATAAGGACTTTAGCTTAGGCTAAGGTTCCGGCTAATGAACACCTATGGCTTAAAGTAAGTTTCATATAAGGACTTTAGCTTAGACTAATGTTACGGCTAATGGACACCTATGGCTTAAAGTAAGTTTTATATAAGGACTTTAGCTTAGGCTATGACTCCGGATAATGGATATCTATGGCTTAATATAATTTTCATGTAAGGGCTTTAGCTTAGGCTAAGGTTCCGTCCTATGGACGTTTATGGCTTAATATAGGTTTCATGTAAGTACTTTAGCTTAGGCTAATGTTTCGGCTAATAGACATCTATGGCTTAAAGTAAGTTTCATATAAGGACTTTAGCTTAGGCTGAGACTCCGGCTAAAGGATATCTATGGCTTAATATAATTTTTATGTAAGAACTTTTTAGGCTAAGGTTCCGGCTAATGGACATTTATGGCTTAATATAAGTTTCAAGTTAGGACTTTATCTTAGGCTAAGGTTTCGGGTAATGGTCATCTATGGCTTAAAGTAAGTTTCATATAAGGACTTTAGCTTAGGCTAATGTTCCGGTTAATGGACACCTATGGCTTAAAGTAAGTTTCATATAAGGACTTTAGCTTAGGCTAATGTTCCGGCTAATGGACACCTATGGCTTAAAGTAAGTTCCATATAAGGACTTTAGCTTAGGCTAAGACTCCGGCTAATGGATATCTGTGGCTTAATTTTTATGTGATAACATTAGCTTAGGCTAAGACTCTGGCTAATGCATATCTATGGCTTAATATAATTTTCATGTAAAGACTTTAGCTTAGGCTAATATTCCGGCTAATGGACACATATGGCTTAAAGTAAGTTTCATATAAGGACTTTACCTTAGGCTAAGATATATTAAGCCACAGATATCCATTAGCCGGAGTCTTAGCCTAAGCTAAAGCCCTTACATGAAAATTATATTAAGTTATAAATGTCTATTTGTTGGAATATTAGGCTAGCCTTAAGTCCTTACATGAAACTTATATTAAGTAATAGATATCCACTAGCCGGAGTCTCAGCCTAAGCTAAAATCCTTACATGAAAATTAAGCCATAGATGACCATTACCCGAAACCTTAGCCTAAAATAAAGTCCTAACTTGAAACTTATATTAAACAATAAATGTCCATTTGCCGGAACCTTAGCCTAAAAAGTTCTTACATAAAAATTATATTAAGCCATAGATATCCATTATCCGGAGTTATAGCTTAAGCTAAAGTCCTTATATAAAACTTACTTTAAGCCATAGGTGTTCATTAGCCGGAACCTTAGCCTAAGCTAAAGTTCTTACATCAAGTTATGCATCAATTAAACAATATTTAATTCCGAAAATATTCGAGTATCTTTTAAAGCATATATTATAAAAAATATGTCATATTTATTTAAAACAGAAAGCTTAATTTTCAACGGTAAAAATTACAAGAAAAACTATGAATGAAACCAAATTTTAAATGGTTATTTTCAAAGAAATTCCCATGGCTCGATCCCATACCAATCAGACTAAAGCAAAAAATAAACACGCCCACTCTTGCCTTCTTGACTACCGAAACCGTAACATATAAACACTTAGCCTAACCACTATAAACAGTTTTAAAGATTGCCTTATTTTCGTCTTTCACACGGTCAAAAATTCAATTTTCCTAAGGCTTCAAACGAAAACCATGAACAACAATGTAAAAAACCAATGAGATGTCTAAACTCAGTTAGTTGTTTAGACTTAGAAACAACGACTAACTAAACCAAATATTGATGTTTGCTGATTGCCGTTTACGGAATTTGGGGTTTCATCAAGTTCTGCAGACCCGGGAAGCCACAAATCCAACAGAAATGGCTGAAAACACTCGAATTATGGTTTTAGAAGAAAGAGCTCCTTGCCGAGTAGGTAGTACAAGGCACGCTAGTGCCTGGAAAAATAAATATTGTAATAAGAAGATTATTCGAATTTTTACTATCTAATGCTAGTTTGACTGCAGTAGTAAAAATTGTCAAAGCTTAAGCGTTCAGGAATTATTATAGAACAATGCGGATAATTAATTGATCTAAACTGATTTCGTAAAATCTAATATTCGTCTTTAAGAATCTAGAAATCAAGAATTGACGACTGATAATTAATTATTCGATTAAACGAAACTCAAATGTTTCTGTAAGGTTCTAGCGACAATATGTAATCGGAAAATAAGTACTTTTAATTGTATAACTTTGACTTGTCAGATATTCTCGGCTGCCTTTCAATTCAATAACTGAACATCACATGGTGGCCTGGTGAGGATAGGAAAAGACCACCACAAAATAAGTACTTTTAATTGTATAACTTTGACTTGTCAGATATTCTCGGCTGCCTTTCAATTCAATAACTGAACATCACATGGTGGCCTGGTGAGGATAGGAAAAGACCACCACAAAATAGGTAGACTTTTTTAATTGTATAACTTTGAGCTTGTTAGATATTATCGTCTGAATTTCAATTCAATAACTGAACATAACATGGTGGCCTGGTGAGGATATGAAAAGACCACCACAAAATAAGTACTTTAATTGTATAACTTTGACTTGTCAGATATTCTCGGCTGCCTTTCAATTCAATAACTGAACATCACATGGTGGCCTGGTGAGGATAGGAAAAGACCACCACAATATTTGTACTTTTAATTGTTTAAGTTTGTGGTGTTATTTATTTTGGTCTTCCTTTCTATTCAATAACTGAACATCACATGGTGGCCTGGTGAGGATATGAAAAGACCACCACAAAATAAGTACTTTTAATTGTATAACTTTTACTTGTCAGATATTCTCGGCTGCCTTTCAATTCAATAACTGAACATCACATGGTGGCCTGGTGAGGATAGGACAAGACCACCACAAAATAAGTACTTTTAATTGTATAACTTTGACTTGTCAAATAAATTTCTGCTGCCTTTCAATTCAATAACTGAACATCACATAGTGGCCTGGTGAGGATAGGAAAAGACCACCACAAAATAAGTACTTTTAATTGTATAACTTTGACTTGTCAGATATTCTCGGCTGCCTTTCAATTCAATAACTGAACATCACATGGTGGCCTGGTGAGGATAGGACAAGACCACCACAAAATAAGTACTTTTAATTGTATAACTTTGACTTGTCAGATATTCTCGGCTGCCTTTCAATTCAATAACTGAACATCACATGGTGGCCTGGTGAGGATATGAAAAGACCACCACAAAATAAGTACTTTAATTGTATAACTTTGACTTGTCAGATATTCTCGGCTGCCTTTCAATTCAATAACTGAACATCACATGGTGGCCTGGTGAGGATAGGAAAAGACCACCACAAAATAAGTACTTTTAATTGTATAACTTTGACTTGTCAGATATTCTCGGCTGCCTTTCAATTCAATAACTGAACATCACATGGTGGCCTGGTGAGGATAGGACAAGACCACCACAAAATAAGTACTTTTAATTGTATAACTTTGACTTGTCAGATATTCTCGGCTGCCTTTCAATTCAATAACTGAACATCACATGGTGGCCTGGTGAGGATATGAAAAGACCACCACAAAATAAGTACTTTAATTGTATAACTTTGACTTGTCAGATATTCTCGGCTGCCTTTCAATTCAATAACTGAACATCACATGGTGGCCTGGTGAGGATAGGAAAAGACCACCACAAAATAAGTACTTTTAATTGTATAACTTTGACTTGTCAGATATTCTCGGCTGCCTTTCAATTCAATAACTGAACATCACATGGTGGCCTGGTGAGGATAGGAAAAGACCACCACAAAATAAGTACTTTTAATTGTATAACTTTGACTTGTCAGATATTCTCGGCTGCCTTTCAATTCAATAACTGAACATCACATGGTGGCTTGGTGAGGATAGGAAAAGACCACCACAAAATTTAAAGTTGTCTGTGCGAGCTCGATAGAGGAAACCTGTTGCGGATTCAAGGAAGGCATCTGTACCACGACCAGATGTATCTACCTACCAGCGGTATAGTTGCCTTTACTCAATATTGTGCCAGTTCATATCGTAGACGTGGTTGTCTCTCGGCGGAGCCAAAATGGTTATATGCCGTGTGAAATTTTATAACCTTTGAGCGAATTTTTGAAACACATGACTAATTGATTTTTATAAATTCTGTATCAATTGTTACCCTAGAGTTTTATAAGCATCAAATAACTTTTACCTATTCAGCTGTGCCCCTGATATAGTTTAAGATAAAGTAGGTTACCTCACAAAGGTAAGAGCTTAGGTCAGGGACAATACCAACGATAGCAGGGAAGGACCCCTGGGTTCTTAATGACACAAGCAGTGTTGCGAATTTTGTGTTCAGTCCTGTGAGTGCAAAACTTCCCCAGCATCCACGTGCACGACCTCTAGGCTAGGTGTCGTCCCACGAAAACAAGGGTCGTTAACCTTGCTAAGAAAATTGGTAATGCCACCGCTTTCTGCACTGGAGCAACCTTAAGGAACACACGCTCCCAAAACGGGTGGCAGAAAATAACGGATATCGGAAAAATCAGTCCCGCCCAGAACCTGGGACATACCCCTCATGTCCTTAACAATCCCACAGACGAGGTCTGTTACAGCAGCTAGTCAGTAGACCTGACTGTCCCAAGTAACTATCGCTACCAAATAGAGTAGGCTTACAATTACGAGGATATTAAGGCATGCAAGCCGAAAACGCGTAGTCAGTAAGTGTTCTTTCACATAACCCAAGCTTAAATCAGACTAGAAATAGGAATTTCAGAATTCATCGAATTCGAAATTGAAAGTTGACGAAATCTATATGAATCCGAATGCATACAAGCCCCTAAATCAGTTCACCAAACTCTTCAAAGTCGACATTTAGATTGGAGCACGTATTTCGGAAAAAAACACAATCTCCACGACGTCGAGTTTAGGAGTGACTGATTTCCGTCCAGCTTCCTTGCAAACCCTCTTTCAGGATTTCCAAATTAGATGAGACAAATCAGCCAACTTATTCTACATAATTTTGTAATAGAAAACTGAATTTATTCCCAGATATTGCTCGCTTTACAACAGCTCTGTGCAAATTATATAGCAAGATATTTCAATCGCTACAATGGCGTATTGTGATATTTTAAGCACCCACCTGTATACTATAATGGCATTACAGCTGAGGCGCTACGATAGTGATTTGGGCATCAGTGATTTATAATTAACAATCAATCTAGTATAAGTTATCAAAGCAAATAGCAGTATCGAATTTAAAATGAAATTCGTCTGGTCGAATTTACAACAGCACAAATAATGGATGAAGTGATCCCAAAAGAAAAAATAACAATGCGGCGATTTCTAAATTCTACTTAAGAAAACTAATTGTGGAATGGCAAAACTCTACTTCACAATAGTTCACTCATCGTAACGGGCATTGGGCCCTATCATGTTGAACCATTAGTGATAATGGCACTCAGTAAGATGCAACGCAACAGTTAAGTAAACAGAAAAGCCATGATATATATTTATCTATTTTGGCACACACATATTTTTCTTCCGACATATAAATAAATAATAAGGCTAATTATTCGAAGACCCATAACATATATATATATATCTATATATAAATATATACTTTTCTATTACGTCAAACTAAAGGAAAACTCTATCGGGAATCACATTTCTGGGTCACAAAGTTCGATCCCATATTTTTCTCGATTCTACCCAATGGCTTATATTCCCAAGATTTAAACGCACCACAGCGTTAATACTAAAGAAGATATAAACTCAAAGCTCATTGTTAGTCGGCAGCCAAAAAGTACAAAATTATTCAAAAAGACAAGTATATATATAATGATACTATAGATGTGATACAATAGCTACCTGAATGTCGCGGTCACAGACAGCAAAACTGCCTTTGAAATAGTGAGAACGTGGGCGGCGCCTAACTTACTCTATCTCTTGCATGATATGGAGGCCATACATACATGGACTAACGCTGAAGTCCCAGGCCGGGGACAGCCGAGACCTCAGGGGTGGGAGCCTCAGGGAGAGGGTAACTGCCTACCCCTATAAGCATGTATCGTCCAGGCCGTCCTCGATATACTAAGTCTAATTCTGAGTGTAAAGACTCAATCGGGGAATTCCCGAACCCTGCTCCCATATTAAAACCAAATAGCTCAGCTTGACATGAACCTCAGTATTTATATAAGTTTTGCATTGCCCGATATTGGCAAAGTGACATCTGGCTTGCAGATCCATCATGGAGCGTCATATCCACGATTTGTATCCTTGTTCTTCATTTTCACGTTTAAATCATTTAATTTGTACCCAAATGGCTTTAGGAAAATATATCTCCATATACGTCCTCACGCACGGGATTATTGTTATTATTCTTCCAGGTTAACGAAATTCGAAATCACTACCGATTGTAAGCAAAACATAATAGTCCAGAAGTATTCCGAGAATAAACATTGCCAGAATCAAAGCAATCTATTTCACTGATAGCAGTGTTTCATTTTGTGAATGTATCGACTGGATATATATGTTCCGTCCAGAGAAAAAATGCTATCTTATTAGTATTCAATACCATTGACACGATTGGACGCGTTTCTGCTGCTATAGACTAAAAAATTCCGAATGCGGCCGCTAAATGATTCTCTCAGAACCAAATACGACTTCACCCACTCCAAAAGACCACGGATGTTTTATAGAAAAATCCAAATTATTGACAACATAAGCAAATGTCAATTTAGTATTTTAGCGCTTGTCCGGTTTGACGCTCCAACAAGACAAGCTTTATACTCACCTCGACTGGGTTCGCTCTAAAATTGATGAACAACTGCTGTCTTTTGTCAAGTATTTTCCCTCTATCGCGCTCGCATCCGTGATGGTTTGAGATTATGTTCCGGCTACTGCCAAAATGCTTTTCATACATCGTTGTAGACAGCCGACGTTCCGGAAATTAACGTTGTTCAATAACAAGTCATTATGCTCCTTAGGATCATGTGTGATTAAACAAGAGCTCCAATGTTGACTCCGTCTAATGGCCGATCAAAGACGGCCCCGTCATTATGCTCCTTAGGATCATGTGTGATTAAACAAGAGCTCCAATGTTGACTCCGTCTAATGGCCGATCAAAGACGGCCCCGTCATTATGCTCCTTAGGATCATGTGTGATTAAACAAGAGCTCCAATGTTGACTCCGTCTAATGGCCGATCAAAGACGGCCCCGTCATTATGCTCCTTAGGATCATGTGTGATTAAACAAGAGCTCCAATGTTGACTCCGTCTAATGGCCGATCAAAGACGGCCCCGTCATTATGCTCCTTAGGATCATGTGTGATTAAACAAGAGCTCCAATGTTGACTCCGTCTAATGGCCGATCAAAGACGGCCCCGTCATTATGCTCCTTAGGATCATGTGTGATTAAACAAGAGCTCCAATGTTGACTCCGTCTAATGGCCGATCAAAGACGGCCCCGTCATTATGCTCCTTAGGATCATGTGTGATTAAACAAGAGCTCCAATGTTGACTCCGTCTAATGGCCGATCAAAGACGGCCCCGTCATTATGCTCCTTAGGATCATGTGTGATTAAACAAGAGCTCCAATGTTGACTCCGTCTAATGGCCGATCAAAGACGGCCCCGTCATTATGCTCCTTAGGATCATGTGTGATTAAACAAGAGCTCCAATGTTGACTCCGTCTAATGGCCGATCAAAGACGGCCCCGTCATTATGCTCCTTAGGATCATGTGTGATTAAACAAGAGCTCCAATGTTGACTCCGTCTAATGGCCGATCAAAGACGGCCCCGTCATTATGCTCCTTAGGACCATGTGTGATTAAACAAGAGCTCCAATGTTGACTCCGTCTAATGGCCGATCAAAGACGGCCCCGTCATTATGCTCCTTAGGATCATGTGTGATTAAACAAGAGCTCCAATGTTGACTCCGTCTAATGGCCGATCAAAGACGGCCCCGTCATTATGCTCCTTAGGATCATGTGTGATTAAACAAGAGCTCCAATGTTGACTCCGTCTAATGGCCGATCAGAGAGGGCCCCAGACTCCCAATCCAAGGATAAATTCCATTAAAACCATTCTATATTCATAAGACAAGTGTTATGTATAGCGAACCTAGGTTCAAAATGAAAATATTTCATTTCAAGCATTGTTCGACAATGAAATATTTTAGTATCGTCCGTAACGGCGTTACAGATCTTTGCACGAGAGTGTCTTCATGGTTATTTCGTAAAAAAGACTGATAAATATGTAATTTTCTGAGCAAACGTAAATAGAATAGTTAATAAAGTATCTGGTAACACCTATTTTCCGAAAAGAAACGTTACTCAAATATTAATTAATACGTAATTGTGTAACTCCGACTGGATCCTGGCTTTGATAGCGCTCAGTATAGTGTCACTTCTTTTAAATATCGCCATTCCTGAATTATATTTAGATCCAGGACAACAGGTTGCCACAAATGTAGTAATAAATAGAAATATTTCATAGTCGGTCCATTCACTGCAAATATCATAGCAGCAGTTAATCTGATTCTGGCTCGGAAAATAATTCCAAAACTGATTTCGTTAGAAGAATATTGAATGGAATGGATTCAACAGTATATAACTGGCTGTCTGATCTCTCTCAATGATAAACATAGAGTCAGGTAATGCCAACTATTTTGTAACCATAAATGATAACACCGATATATATGGAGCAGTAAATTTAAATTTAAAATGAACAATTACTAAAATCCCAAAAACAACAATAAGGTCAAAGTCAAGCTGAGGGTCTTAAGCTATATGCAAGCTGTGCGGTTTTGGATATACTAAGCCTTAGCCTAAGCTGAAGACCTTATATGAGCATGGACTAAGCCTAGGACTAAGTGACTAAGGCGGGGGCTACCGCCCCGAACCTTTCCCACAAAGCTGTTTTTTAATGCATAACGCTACGCTCCTCAACTTGACTTGGTCCAGTGCTATTTATGTAGAATCAGAATTATCTGTCTTACGGCATAATAATTTTATAGAGTAATGAAAAAAATACGTTTTAACATTTGTTTTTGGTGAGGGAATTTTTAAAAACTGATTGGCCAAAACACGGTAGACATTAAAAGTTGGGCGTATGTAGAATAATGTGTAGAAGCACCTACACTGACGATAACATTTACTCACAAACGCCGCACACATAAAGGGGCGTTCAAGTTAAGTTGTGTGCAAAATGACTCTAAGTTGTCCAACAGTCTCATGACGCGCACACCATTTCCGCATATAGCTATTTTAGACACCCCGGACAAGTACAGAAGTCTAACGTGACTGCAAGGATTTGCACAGACAGTCTGCGCTGACTATAAATTATGTTTGCTAGAGTCTCCCGCGACTATAGCTAAAACATGAGCCAAAATTTGAATTTAATACTTTGGAATCTGTCAAGAATTGTACTTGTCTAAAATTTAAATTCCCCACCTTGGCAACTGTTAAAATTGGAATTTCTACTGTTATAGTATAAATCAAAACATTAACCGCATAAATTAGTCCGCCAGGAGGCTATAGTCTGTCCAATATAGTCAGCCTAGACCAATCTGATTACCCATAGAGCTACATAAGGCTGCAAGGAAAACACGTATATCTAGCTCGTGCTATAGCAATGTCCACTGAATCTACTTTGATTGCTATACAAAACTAAGCCAGGCTGCACTCAACTTATCGCAAACGAGTCATAAATTAGCGTTTACCATTACCTGTTGGGTAAACAAGATAATGTAAAAATGTATCCACTCATTACACTAGGTTCCACGTTTAAAACGAATAATTTCCACAGCGCACTGACATTTTATGCAAAAAATAACGGTAATTGGCTAAAATAATTAATTGCGAATTGTGATAAAGTACAAACTACGAAAAAATGTGTGCAGCGAAATGATAAAATCAAAACGGCATTAAAATTTAGTTTCGGTATTCTTTCTGAACTAGTGTCACGTTTCATGTCAGACGACCATTTTATGCCGACCAGACTTTCCCGGACACAGCTCATGTAATTTTAGAGAGCAATATTAGCATGAAAGGTCACCGTGATTACGAATTGCAAAGAGTTGACATAATTATGCTGTGAATGTCAATGTGTGATCAAACGTCACCATAGAGATATTAGGTGGTCCTGATTATTACAAAGTACAATTAAACATTCATCAACTATTCTAATCATTCATCAACCTTAGGTACAATATATAAATTGATCATTATTATAGTTGTCGAAATGGCAGCAATGGGTAATCACAACCTAAGAATAGGACCCCACCTACAAAACCATTTTATCAGCCCTCTCACGCGCCTATTGGGACAGATTAAACGATTACGATCAAATTATCGGATATATTTTTCATAGAAAATATAATATTTTATTACCGTCAGGCTATTTAGTAGATTCTGAAACTATATCTTCATATCTTCCGGTAGATTGCATACTTCCAAATCGCTATCGTACCCTTGAGCCTACGGATCTTTAGAAATACCATACTATAGATATTAACCTAAATTATACTATTTTTGCTTACACAAAATAGGTATTAAATGAATTATACAATGTCAAAATGTAACTTATTTGTATGATTGTATATACATATATGTTGCAAAATAATTGAGAATGCATTACGAATATAATTATAAAATGAAATTGTGAAATTTGGTTAGGTAATGTTGAGAACCGTCGGCGTTGTATAAAAACAAAACCGAGGCAAGGCACCTGGTTGACATTTTCCTTTACCCTATGGGGCCTTTTCCACATACGTAGGTTGCCCACGCAGCGTGTATGATTAATTTTCTAGTACATTGCCAAATAATTAGCTTACCTAAATGGTATTTGGTGACAATTATCAGAGGGACTTACCATTAATAATACAATACTATTAATTATATTATACGGCTTGTTGATAAATTACACCAAAGATTATTAAGATTATATTGGGTCACAAACAATATTTATTCATGTCGTTTCAGTTACTTTTCATGCATTTATCATGTAGTTGCAATAGTAAATCGTTTATTACCGGTCATTGGGTGTTGTAGCTCGAAGGGTTTTACATCCGGAGTTAAGTCCATCATTACGAGCCCAGCTGTTAGGTAATAGCCTGATTTATACAAGTACGAATATAAAATAAAGCATTAATTTATAATTGTTTTCATTTCATAATATTAACAAGGCAGTGAATAATCAAATTAAATCTGAAAAAGTTGAAAATTCTTTTATTCTTTTGATTAAAATATTTGATCAAAGTTTTCAAGGATTTTTTAAATGTGTTTTATTAAGTAAATTAATTCAATTGTCAGGAGCGGTGGCTTTTATTAATGATAGACTCAATAACCATGACTGGTAATTGATTCCAGATATGTAATACTAGCGCTCTGATGATCAAAAACGTTAGTATTCTGAGTAGATTTCTTATTTAAAGTTGATGGCCTATCGTAAAATTTATGACTGTTCAAAACAATTCTTATAACCAACATATAATTCTGATTAATTTGAAAGCGCTACTAAACCAGTGTACAAATTACTCATCTTTAAGGACTTTAGGTTATGAAAAAACCTTTTACATAATGAATTGAGTGTTGTGTAAGTGTAGTGTTTGATAAACAATTTACCTAAGTAGCTGTATGACTGTAGCAACTGGCATACAGAAGTTAGCCGAATATGGTTAAAGATAGTTCTGAACTATAGCGTTAAAGTTAAAACAAAGTTAATTCTAAGCTAGATATTGGTATAACAGAGCATGTCTTAGTTAATCTAAACCAAGATAGAATATGGGTAAGTGTTGAGAGTTCAATTTAGATAATTTCTAAGATTAGGTAATGCTGTGCGAGACACACTATTCACATTTTGTGACCAGGAATAGTATAATCTTGGAAGTAACTTTGATAACATTTGATATGATCCAAGAGTATATCCATAGGATAATTATTTCTAGTCACTGTGGCAACTGGCTCAGGTAGCGTATAGTTAAGTCTAAGCGAAGTGTAAGCAAGTAGAAATCAAATTAATAAAGAGTCTAAATTAATTCAAGCAAAGGTTAAGAACCTAGCTGTCAAAATTACTTCATATATTGTTTTAAATTCAGAAGTGTGAAGTATAATTTTCAGTTAAAAGTTAAATTTTTAAACCAATTTTATAAATTTGAAAAAAAAACGTAATTTAAAAACAATTTTAGAGTAAAAACTGTTCGAAAAGTGTTCAGTGTTTAGTGCAAATTCCTACTAGCCGTACAGGAACTCATTCCTCGTTGAGCCCTAAGACCTGAAAGTTATAACACAGTTCTGAGGTAGAGTTTTATATGTAAATCATGTTAGTATAAGAATATGAATTTTATACACCAAAAATATAACTGAGATATAAAATATGGCAAGTGAAATTAAAGTATGCATACTTTGAGCAAAAGTTTTACCTAATAACAAATTCCACTCAGTAAATCTACTTTGAATCCTAGAATATTTTTAGAAATTTGTAATTACTTATAAATTTTATCTTGTTTAGTTCCCAAATAAATTTCCGCAAGTTTAAGAATTTTGCAGTTAATTTTGCGTGAAATAATGTCCAAACAAGTTGTTCACCTATGCCTTACGAAGAATCTTGAAATTTAATTTCAAAAATTAAATCCAATTTGAGTTAGTATTTGAAACAAACTCAGAAATTGCTAAAGTATTTCACCAAATATACTTGAGATAACTTTAAATCAATTTTGTAGAGTCATTCTTTCCCACTAAGAGAAACCTCCCCGTCCCAAAAAAACGAATCAACATTCCTTCATATCCCTGTGGCCAAATATGTCAGTGGCTTATATGAACCATTAGGCTTACGAAGCAGGGAAGCATACTTTAAATTAAAATATAACATAAATTACCTAACGTTTGAAATAAGTTTTTATATAAAAATTTTGATTTACATTTAAATGTTTATAGAAAAATTTCAAAATGAATTTAAAATGAATTCGAAAATAATTTCAAATTTAGAAATAGGAGCTATGAAAAAATTATCAATTAAATCAAAATAATATTTCCATTAACGATCTTATTTTATTTCGAAAAATGATTTCCCATCAAATTTTTATATAAGTTTTAAAATTTATAGTTCATTAATTTAAAGCAAGATCCAAGAACATTTAATTTATGAAAATTCCTTTTGATTTATTTCTAAAAATTTGTCAAAATTTTTTTATAAGTCAACTTAAATTTCAACTAAGAAAGTTTAGAACCTAAACTAATTAAGATTTTAAATATTGAAGTTTAAAGTGTTTATGTGAACAAGTAAATAATATTTAGAACTAGTAACTTGTATTGTTAAAGAAGCCCCAAGATGTCCCAGTATCCACCCCGTATAATACGGTATTCCACAAGAAGTAGTTGCAGCAGGTAAGGAATCAGTTTCACCTAAAACTTAGGTAACAATTTTCATTAAAATTTTATAAGTTTTTTGAATAAGTTTTCATCCAATATATAATTTCACGCCCGTTACCAACAACATCTGGCTATTAGGTGTTGACCAGAAATGGGATTAAAGTCTGTCCGTAACAATGTCACAAGTTTAAAAATGTCAAACAATAGATAACAGCAACGCTGGTAGTCAGTCATGAACATAACGAACTCTTCTGAGTATGTCCTGTTATCTAAACACAAAATTACCCTTGTTCCGATACCACCAGGCGAGATCTCGTACAAACACGTAGTACTAGATCCGTGGCTAGTTTCTACACCGCTGAATATTACCGTGAAAAAACCAAGCCTTTGGTGATCGGGTCAGCAATTCACACCAACAGTTGGTTGAAAAATTACGGGAAATTGCTAAAGACCAGTATCAGCCAAGAATATCCGTTCATAACCGAACCAGGTTAGTTCTGGCCACAATCCAAACCGGTACCATATAGCCGAATGTTTAGAAAAAAGCTTGAACCTTGAAACTGGTCATATTCTTTCGACTAAAGCCATAATACATCAAAGTAGATGTTAAGCCAAATCGAAGACCCACACGGAACGAAATGTGGCAAAATCCACTCTTTATGAAGCTTTAACAACTTGAGACATTCTTTTATTAACTATATCTGTTTAATGCATCATTTATCTTAAGATATGTGCACCTAGGGCCAGATCCTGTCACACAGCCAATTCGAGCTCGTGACAAAAACGCACAGCCACATTCAGCGCTTTATAAATAAAATAAATAGCTAAGCTATGCTAGTATATTTGTACGGGCCGGGAGTGGCTATGTCTCATGGTTTGATAGCCGGGACAAGCTACTGAAAAAATATTTATTACGTTCAGTTTAGCAGGTTGTGGTACAGAGAAAATTTTTCGCCCTAGGGCCAAAAAGGCAATATTAGTAGTGATTAACTTAAGGTGCATAAACGCAGGTAAACTAAATACGTAAATATCGCTATTCTAAAAATTTTTGTTTAAGCACCTTTTACAAGTCAACCTAGTAGCTCTGCAAAACACGCTGTTTTATGCATGAAAATTATGATATTGTAACTGGAAGGATGTTTTATGAATATATGGCCATATCTATCATCAATTTCCATTTTTTTCGATTTTCTATTGTCGTCATATATTTCTGGCTTTAAGAGCTGATCCCAGCCCTTGTGGCAATTTAGCAACCTCGCTTTACTATTATATTTATATATTGCTAGGGTCTGGCTCGGCCCAAAACATGTCACCCTGACAGTCAACGGCTAGCCAAACATGGCTGTAGAGCCGCGGCAGACTGTGACAAAATCCGGCCCTGCTGCACACATCTTAAAGTAAATGATACATAATAAAAGTCTTCGAGCAGTTTTATTCCAAAAATAAATATCATTTGAAATTTTACGGATCTTTGTGCCCATATTCATCAAATAGCTCGTGCTTTATAAAATCTTCCCTTTTGTACTGAACCTAACTACCTTTACCTGATGTGATAAGATAAATTAATCAGCGCTGTCGAAAAATAAAGACACGTTTCGGGCTTATTAAGGGTGTTAAAATAAAATAAGACCCGACCGACCGTGTCGATACAGCTATCGATTATAAACGTTTGGTATGGTAGTAACTCTTATTTTGAGTTCTATAATTAATCTATTTGCATGGCTGAAACTGTTCTAGCAAAACGCTTAAAGTCACATTGTCGTTTTGATAAATAAGCCATGCTCTACAACGAATTTATAAGAAAACTATTGCGTCAAGCTTGGTGCTTTCAAACATGGTCGCTATAAACTTAAGCTATACATTCCGCTTTAGTCAGAACTACTTAAATGAACAATTTTGTTTTAAATTTTTTTGGAAATATTCCCAATTGCAGCAGAACAATGACCAAAACACATTATAATTTAAAATAGAATATTTTATCTTTGACTTTCAGCTATCAGTAAACCTTGCCACAGGGTGGGTACCTATATATTGTAGGGGTCAACCATAATAATCTGGCAGTTAATATAAACAAAAGCTATTTTACATTTTTAAACTGGGGGAGGAGCGCCATCTAAAAGTACTGGGTATATGCAAAAAATTTTTGAGATAGGTAAATCTCAGTTCAGATTTTACTTCAAATTTGAACATAATTATTATGTTTAGATTTGGAAATAAAATTTGAACGTGTGAACGCAACTTAGGCAAAAACTGCTCATTTATTGGCGAAACCAACTGAGTCAAGTATTGATTTCACAAATGTATTCCAAATGCAGATTTAATATATTCCACTGGCAGCGACTCTGTTAGTAAAATATATATCAAAGATCTAACTGGTAATAAACCAGACTATGACTGCTAAAGGCTCTCAGCAGCTTGATGTTTAAAGCGTTTCCCGATCTAGCCGTCCGCGTTCGTTTTCCAAAAGGCTGTTTCTTTCTAACTCAGAGCAATAAAGTAATTTTTTGTTCTAGAACGCAGCAATTGTGGACGTTGAAGACACTAAGTCATGAGGCATATCTCATTTTTACACTTATTCCGGTATTCAAAAATTTGTCTTTCAACTTCAAGGACATAAAGCTCAAGGACAGACTGTTATTTATTATTATGTGTCTTCACTAAAACATTAAAGCTAGATAGTTTGGGTTGTTCAGCAGTACTACTAACTTTTTAATGATTAGCAAATTGTCTATTTTATTGTTGTGATTTTAAGATAAAGTTTTTTTGTGGGTATAATCCAGTTATTTCCTTCTGATTTATGCCATGATACCTATGGTTGTCATTGTTTCCAGCTGGTTCAGCTTCGATGACAATTTCTTAAAGCTTAAGCCTTACTTAATCGTGACCTTTCTATCAATGCAGTCTTCACGTGGTTTTTAATATCGGCCCTTCAATCGGTTGAGTGTCCTCAAAACTTGAAAATTCCGTGTTTCAGGGTTTTTGGCAGTAATTACTTGATGGCATATGCTCAATTTTAATGATAGATGTTGCATTTTTAATAAATTTTAAATTCAATTTTGATCAAAAATGATGTTTTCAAAATCAAATTCATTGATCAATTTTACTCTTTTAGGGATTATAACTGATGCGTCGCAATGATTTCAAACAAAATGAATTTTAACTTTGTTTTAAATGTTTTTAGAAAATTATAGAATTTATTTGCTTAAAAATTTTGACGTCAAAAATTCGGCTCGCTAAGAGACACTGAAGGTGTAAAATAACCGTGATTAAGAATACTGTTCAAACGTTATATGAGAAACTGAAGTAAGCCACTATAAAAAATCTGCTAAAACTAAAACAAACGAAACGAACAAAATATTATCAAAATGGTCTACACCGCAGCAGAAGCTCCTTCCAACTATTGCAGTAAATTATATGTATATTAGCTGAATACAGGCAATTTACAGGCTAAATATAAGATATTAGAATAACAAACGATTAGGAAATATTGTCTAGAAAGGATTTGTGTCGTACCTAACTGTTCTCGTGATAAAGACACCCACGTTTATTTACAGAATGTTCATCTGATCTAATATTAAAGAGTAAAACTAGTTCGATCAGTCATTGATAACAATGTTCCTTTTCTATTTACTCACCAAAAATACCTCAAAAATACTTTATTAATTCGGGTGCCTTTTACGGTTCCGTTTGGGTATCTATGCAAAGGCTATTTATCGACATGGGTTGTTGCGTAAAAATAGACTATTCTTGTTTACAACTGCCATGGGACAAATGGTTCCACCGTATGACATTATATTCTCACGCAAAAAACACCGCATTAATAACAAATGTGATCACCTTGCTCTTAAACTTTAATAAACTTATATGAGATAATAAATAACTATTTGCCGACTTATAAGATGTTTTAATTTTGCAAAGAACATCAATCGCTGCCATAAAATATAAAATATGACGCGGCGCTTAAAATTAAAACTGTGAAACTATCAACGCCCGAGCTAGTGTCTGTATTGTCGAATATTCGACAAATTCAAGCAGGTACTGCGGATAGAACCCCGACAGTATGGGTGAGAGCGCCGTATGCATACCACACAGCTATTAGGGATCTCCTGATCGAATCCTTAAGGAACCTCGCAAAGTGAGCGAATAACAAGGCTTGTAAAATATTAAATATTAAATAAATAAATAAATATTAAATTTCCACAACGCGTTGCTATATAGCATTAATTGCCAATTGCAGAGTTGAGAATGAAAGGGTAAGCAAGCTAAATGACACTCTATGGTGCCTCACGCCTTCAACACGACGAAGCACTGAGACAGACCTTGTTCAATTCTATCCACTGCATATTCATTTAAGTTCTGCTGGATATATTCCTTGTTCATGACGTGCCGAATTACAAAAATGTAGAAAGAATACTTTTACAGCTTCAAGAAACCGAACATCACTACAATATTTATTTATATAAAATGAAAAAGAAACGTATAATATAAAACTCATACAAAACCTAAGTTGAATTGTAAATTATTTAGAACAAAAACTAAACTGAAATACATTGACAAAATTTGTGAAACGGAAAAGCCATATATTGCCACTAAATCGATAATATACGCAACCTGTCTTAGGACGCGCTCACATTACGTCCGATTGATTCGGATGAGATCTGAATTGATTCGATCCGACTTCTGATCACATTGCATCCGATCCGTTTGGACATGAGCAAAATAAAATACCTGTCGTCTATGTTTGTATGTAAAATGATTAAAATCTAAGCTAAAATCGGTGCCAAATCCACAGTGATAAGTTTCTTAATAGCTCCTTAAAATATCAAAAACTTAGACTACAATTTAAAATTTCAATGCTAATCATTTGAATTGTCATTTAGTCGTTAAAGTTACAAAGAAGAGACTACTGAACGCCTTAATATTTTATTTACTAATTTTAATAATCACCAACTTCAACAACATCGAGCAGTTGTAAATGACAAATTTGGCTTATAAATGCCGAAAATACGTAGGTAATTCGCACGACGGGTCCACCAATCTCTACTGCGAGAGCTTTAGCACATTTGTAAATATAATATTATAACATAGCTTTAATTCTAATGCTAACTCTAAACTTCGACGGTTTGTGGTGATAACGCAACTCACAGCGAGACATTCATTTAAGACTTAAAACAATGCATCAGCAGTACAAACTTAAATACTGTGTTAAAATATTTTTACTTTGTAATACCGAATTCAGATCAAAAATTAGCTCTGACTGTAAACAACTTGAATCATAGTACAAATCCCATGGCCCATTTTTAGATGGAAACATTCTGATCACCTTCCCTGTGACATTAAACAGATTCGCGTTTAATCGCAATGGAAGTTGTGCCGTGGAACTTGGTTTTACTACCAATACAAATGCTTCTGGTTCAAAACCAGGCTATATACTCATTTTGCTTCATATTATTTTATTCAATCATCACTGCTCAAAGCATACGTGCTCAAAACCCGAGGTCCCATTTGGTAGCTGGGGTGCCATGCCGTGGAGGAGCGGCCTTTGGCATCCCAGCAGGAGGGAGACGAGCCGGTCGGTGGCAAAGTGAATAGCGCCGTAGAGAGCTGATGGGTAGGGGTCCGCTGCCTCAGGGGGAAACTTAACTACCCACCGGCTATGAACACATATGATAATAATCATTTGGGGATGTCTTATATAAAAAAAACTGCATAGAATGCTGGTTGAATCTTGTATCAACGTAGACTTAATCAGGTCTCATTTCTAGCCTCAAAAATCACAGTTGCAGCAACAGTATAGAGTTCTCTGCCGATGAAATAACAATTAACTTTAGCATTAAACAAATTTCTGCCATAAGGTAATGACCTTTCTAAACCTAAGGCTTGATTATTAATACCTTGATATTTTAATCCTCACTCATTAAAGGTTAATCTTGTTGGATTGGAATTTTTCAATAACTTGACGTTAGAGCCTAATTCTTAAAATTTGACTACCGATTTTCAATTACCAGCACATATTTAGATTTATGATTTCATGCCCATCTAACTTTATCTCAACTTTCTAAATTACTAAAAATATTTCGATATTTTGCAAAATTTGAAATACAAAAATGTACTTAAATACCTTGGCTGACAACAGCCTAGGCCTTTATGGTAGAACCACTTGGATCCATCATCTCCAAATTAATAAACGACAGTATGTCGATTACCTTAAATATGGTGTTAAAATGCTCATCTTGTGATCACATATAGCAGTATCCGCACAATTTCATATTAAGTGCTTCAGAAATGTTTTAAGCCAAGCTATCTCGCTTAGGCTTAAACTAGCAAAGTCTCAAAATATTTTTTTGTTCAACAATATCGTCCAAACCTAATATAGTTCCATCCATGGCTACTACGTGTTTTCTAACGATTTCAGCGTAGTATAGGAAAATCATTTGTTTCTACATTTTCTTGTCACTGAAAAAGCATTCACACGTTCAAATTTTGGGCTCAGAATTTTAGCTCAAAATTTGATCATGCTCTCGCTGGAATTATAATGCAAAAGTGTAGCAAACCCTGATGATTCAAAATTTAGTTGCACATTGTTGCAATATTTTGTTAAAATTAGATTCAGAATTTTTTCATCATTTTGTAAAATTAGATTCAGAATTTTTTCATTATTTTGTTAAAATTAGATTCAGAAATTTTTATTATTTTGTTAAAATAAGATTCATAATTTTTTCATTATTTTGTTAAAATTAGATTCATAATTTTTTCATTATTTTGTTAAAATTAAATTCAGAATTTTTTCGTTATTTTGTTAAAATTAGATTGAGAATTTTTTCATTATTTTGTTTAAATTAGATTCAGAACTTTTTCATTATTTTGTTAAAATTAGATTCAGAATTTTTTCATTATTTTGTTCAAATTAGATTCAGAATTTTTTCATTATTTTGTTAAAATTACATTCAGATTTTTTCATTATTTTGTTAAAATTAGATTCAGAATTTTTTCATTATTTGGTTTAAATTAGATTCAGAATTTTTTCATTATTTTGTTAAAATTAGATTCAGAATTTTTTCATTATATTGTTAAAATAAGATTCAGAATTTTTTCATTATTTTATTAAAATTAGATTCAGAATTTTTCCATTATTTTGTTAAAATAATATTCATAATTTTTTCATTATTTTGTCATAATTAGATTCATAACTTTTTCATTATTTTGTTATAATTAGATTCAGAATTTTTTTCATTCATTTGTTAAAATTAGATTCATAATTTTTTCATTATTTTGTTAAAATTAGATTCAAAATTTTTTAAATATTTTGTTAAAATTATATTCATAATTTTTCAAAATTTTGTGTTTTGTTCTTCGGAAGTTTGAACTAATTCCACATGTGCAAATTCTCAAAAAAAGGAGAAAACATGAAACAAAAATGCTTTAAAATTTCGCTAACAAATTTTAACAAATGTTAAGCTAAAATCTTGATCTAAAAATTTAAGCGTGTTTATGCGTTTTAACCGAAGTCGGTAATAGATATAGTAAGTAAAGTTTTGGAACTATTCAAAATTATTTACGTGTTTTAGACTAAATAATGTAACAGTCTCATCAAAGTATATAAATATCAGCACCAAATTGTCGCTGATGTTGAGAGAAGATATTTTGCTTTCGATTGCACCTTTCGTGACAAAAACCAGTGTTTTAACTTAACCAAGTCTTGTGTAAATTACATTTTTAAAGCGGAAAGTTAGTTACGTAAATAATTTTAAAAAGTTATTATCGCTGCAGTGCAATTGTACTGCATTTTAAAAATATCTATTACATCGAAAGAAGACCGAATCACCGTTGGGATTATCAAAGATATAAATTATAGCAACATTTTTTATTTGTTAGAAAAAAATTAAATACTGGATTAAACAATGGTGGAGAACCAGTTCAGTAACTTTATCAGATTTAATAGATACTGGATTTACATACTGTATTATGTATAAAGTAAACGCGATTCCAGAATATACGATAAATGGCTATTTTCAGAAAAATACCATAAAAGTTGATACTATTTGTTGAAAAAATAAGTGAAACCTGCAAGATTGGCCTTTCTGTGGAGGTCGTCTATTTAGAACAGAACAGATTGATCGTGGTCTGGGACGCATACGACGATGCTAGATTACCGGAACGAACTAATCTATAAGACAAAATTTATTTCCGTTGAGATGTAGTTACGTTTCAGCTAAATTGCTTCTATATACACCAACTGACAATGGTTGATCATCTTTTTTGATACTAAAATAAACTGAGAATTTGTTTTAGTATGATGAAACTTTATATATTGACGAACCAGATGAAACTTTGTAGCAAGGGGACGGTATCGATTTCAAAGGATGTGTGGCATGCATGATCATAGGAGGAGTAGCGGTCACCCCTGAGGCGCGAGCAACTCCCTTTAAGTGTCGTGCAGGCCCCTAACCCATCTTTCTTCACGCACCCTGCCCATTTGCAGACCAGCTTACCGCTCGGGGTTGAAGAAAACCTCCACACCGACCCATCTATTCCCCTTTGGACCTCGGACCTTGAGTATGTATGGTAAGAAAACATTAAATAAGGAACCATAAAGAAGTATTAGTAACGTTCTAATAGCGTTGTTAAATATGATCCTCATTATCTAAATTCTAAATCAAGAAGTAACCAAATACTCATGTCATAATGTCTACATTGGCAATTGCTTCATTGTTGTTCCTACCTTTCCTACAGCGCAATATTATTTGGGATAATATATTAGTTAACATCAACTGCAAGTATTTCCGCTGTCGTAGAATGAAGCCCAACATACAAATATTTGTGTGCTAAAACTGTATCAATACATCAATCTTGAAACCCATAAAGCAAAAATAAAAATTCACAAATTAGGCTTAATTTTTGCCGGGAAGTTTTAGGAATCAGTATATCATGATATTTTTATAAATAAAATTTGCAAGGACGAATTTAAGGAGAATAGACATATTTTGGATTTAAATCACGTCAAATCTTCTGCTATTACTATGGAAAGTATGGCTGAGATGATTGCCTCCTATGATTAGGAATCATACACTAGTATAGTAACAGTAAATTATTATTTTCGTTAATATAGCTCTATTGCTGATGCATAATTTTAACATGACGTTAATATGATAGTTTATGACGTCATCAAATGACGACACATAGGCCATAACGGACTTACATACTTATATGCATAGGTTAAAGAGATTCTATCTAGATATAACGCCTTCAGCCTGCAATATTTTAGAATACATGCATATATTGTGAATTTTTTGTCACATCGCTTTAGCAAACACCATTTTATAAACGTTACACTGCAAGTATAAAGGCTTGACTCTGGTCTAAGCAATGGGTTTTGCATAATCCCCTGAAGCCTGGAGGTCTGTATCTAAAGGCCATAGATGGGTTGGGCCCATGTAAACTTTAGGGGCCGAAGTATAATGCATGCCATGCCGTTCTCGGTGTACTAAGCCTAAGCTTTAGTCTTAGCTTAAGCTAAGGTTTCTATATGTGCCATGTACTAAGCCTAAGCCTAACTCGGGGAGCTACCACCCCTGAACCCGCGCTCTAAGCTGTTCTTTGTTCTAACGTTATAACGTCCGGCCCCTAAAGTTGACATGGGCCGATGGATGGATGGCTAAACGAAGTCAGTCGCTAAAAATTTAAAAACATCCATTTCCCGAGCAATTATCGTTGGTGTATACAATTCCGAGCATTCGTAGTTGAGTAGTTGAAACCAGATGATATATCTTACAACAGAATAATTTTATTTAGCAATAAACAATAAACTTCAATGTTTTCTGTGATAGTTTCTTTAAAACATGCATAAAGATATTAAAAAGCCTAGTGACAATATAAAGGTAATTATAGGAAAATTTGTAGAGTGCACGAGTTGTCGGGAGCTATAAGCTGCAAAATCCGGCTAAACCCATATAACATTTGATTGCTAGTATCCTTGTGAAGTCTCACAACGGTGGATATGACATAGATAAAAGTTTAAAATGAAAACTTTTGGTTCCAAGAATAATTTCATAGGAAACGGTAATATTTAGGGAGAAAAGGTTTGTCCAAGAGTGAACCTACTGCTATACCGGGCAGATTATGAAGAAAATAGTGGCTCTCGTGAGTTGTGTGACGATGGGGTATTTTTACGTGATTGATCACAGATTTAGAAAACAAAATTGTTCTGCCCAAAATTGTACTTTTGATTTGTTCCCCTCCTCTAATTTATAGATAGCACAGTTATTAATCGAAATTTCTCGGTTAACGGGTTAGTGAAAAACCAACTGGTTAACCTGTTTTGAAATAACCAGTTAACCGAATGCTTGGATACTAAATTAGTACAATCACAGACATCATCATGTTTGTTGAAATGCAGGGTAACAAAGTGATCAAATTATATATTGTCGGAAATAGCTAAGATGGTCACTCAAGCGGGGAATTTTAGATAGCTACTTATACGTGGTAGATTTAAGCAAACGATAGTGTTACAGCAATTTTTATTTCGACCAGTTCTTTTGTTATTCACTTTCCGCAATTTCGAGTTTGCAAACGAGGGACCAGATTAAGATGCTCCCCGCTTCCACATTTACTAAGGCGGGGTGTACCGCTCTTCACCACACCCCCACACTAAGCAGCCGCCGTCGCATGCCTAAGTGAGGTAGTTTCTCGGTTGGCAGCCCTGATTCAGTAAATGTGGAACCTCTAAAACGTACAGCATCACAATGACCTCTGAAATATAACAGAAAAATGAAGCCCGGTTTTGTTTTCGAAAAGTGAGTTTATGCTATGCTCCTCCTTGAAGAAGTTTCTATCCACGTCCCTACCTAAGTCTGAAAATTAGCTCATGCAAAAAAAGCCAAAAACATTTGGCCACCATAGAACTGTGGTGGGAGATAGAACTGTTATGCGGCGTTCACGTTATAATGTCCCCAATGTTTGGAACCTATGTACATCATATAGTGTCAGGCACACTCTCGCCAACAGTGTGTCTTAGACACCCCATGTTTTTAATAAATTTTTTCAAAGGTAGTTATCTAGAGTATTAACACATCTCCACAGTGTCAAGCGCACCGTGTCTGTTTGCAGTTTTATTAAGACTGTGAGCCATTATTCCTTCAATGTTCATATGACCAGATACAAATATCGAGAATTAATATAAGTCTACACGCCACAATTGACTGGTCAACCGCATTAGCTACAGACGGTATCCGTTATAGTTAATTCGCGCCGAATTGGTATCTAAGGGTGTGGATGGCACTGTAAAGATAAAATGTAGTAGCTAGGGGTATGTCGTACACCCTCGGTAATTGATTTACAGTATCATGGGCGTCACCCTGACCGTCTACAAAAGGTAGGGTCGCGACTACAGGGAGACAAAAGTTCCAAACAGCTGGGACATTATAACGTCAACGCCGCATTTGTGCTGAATCCGCCATGTGGCTGCCGCCTAGTGCATAGCCAAAACTAACCAGGCAAGATCTAGGATATTAAATTCTGAGGTCGGCCGTAGTTAGATCATGTGAAGCTATAAAAGCTTACTTGAAGAGTTTTGTAAAGTTCGGATAAAATGATTAGGCTTTACAAAACCGCACTAACGGTGAATAGCGGCCAAATCATAGGTCAAACTAAACAAAGAATATAATCATTTTCTAGTTGATTTCGGGGCGGAAGATAGAGATTTGTAATTTTAGAATATATAAATGTAAGAAATGATTTAAGGATACCCCCCCAACGGTAAAAAAGCAAATGAAATGGTAATGTCATCAGTATGAAACAGGTTCTACGAAAAACATTTCCTCTCAGGATGAACTTTCATGATTTTTCCTGCAAAGGTACAGTTTGTAATTAAAGGCTAATACTCGATTAATTAATAAAATTATTGTAATATCTGAGTACGATACATATAGTTTTATCTATATACTATATAACATATTGAAAATATATAAAACACCTTTTATATGGCACTAAAATCATATGAATAAAACAACAACGATTTGTTAGATGAAACGTGGAAACATCAATCAATGAAATATCTATTTGCCGACAATGGCTTCGTCACACCAAATCCTAAACTGAAAAAGATTCTATAAATTTTAGATATGGAATCGGAAAACAGTGCAAAAATTCTAGGCGAATAGGAAAATAAAAACAGAAGTAATAGTTCGGGTTTGGAAAGACGGTTAGCTGAAACTGAGCTGTGTAAATTCCTGTTTCAGTTTTTAAAACTAGCGATTACTAACGGTAGTCAATAGTCTTCGAACTTAAGATTGCTTATGCTTTGAATAAGAGAAAAACACTTTTGTTACGTAATAAATATTCCGAAATACCTTACATTTATTAGGAAGTACAACATTTATGGAATAGAATTTAGTAATTTAACAAGGTTGTAATTTCAGATTTATAACTCAGTCATAATTTTTCACTCAAGTATTAATTATTTGTTCAATCTAATATTTGTCCGAATGTAGTTTACCACTGGGATTTAAAGTGTACAGCTACGATCTATCGTAGACAAGTAAAAATTTCCCTATAGCAGTTGCCATTTAGTCGACCCATCGAATGAAAAAACAGGCGTTGAATGCCAAACAACTGTCTTAACGCAGCATTATCACCGATACTGTTATCACGTTTGATTAAAACTTGAAACCTATTCAAAAGACCTGTGTCACTTTTATAGGGTAGATGTAGCTTAGAAGAACAGGTCAAGCAGGGCGGGAAAGGGATGACGCTTGAGGCGAGAATGGTAGACTTGGGCTTAGGTTTTAGCCTAATCGTTATGTGAAATATGAAGCACTGATTAATTCTTAGGCTTAGTATATCGAGGACGGCATGGCATGCATATCAATTTCGTTCAAATAGATTCAATTTTCCATTCCTCAAGCATTTGATTCAATTAATGATAGATTAGCCACAACTTAATTTTCAAATGGAACATTGATTAGCGCTCACAATATACAATATTTTCCAGCGTTTTGCCTGGATCGAAATTCTTGGTTTTAACCGTATTCGTTATCACAGCGCTTATTTTAAATGTGAGTTCACATGTCAGACTTTTTACTCAAATTTTTATCTTAAATTTTGAGCAAATTTAAATCAAAGTTTTTAGCTTAAATTTTGACTAAAATTTGTAGCATTTTTTAATTTTTTGAGGATTTTAACGTGTGAACAGAGTTCAAACTTTTTAGGCAAATTGCTTTAGTCAATCCGGCATAAGGTATAAAGCTTACGTCTTGAAGCATTGTAATTTGCAATACCTTTTTTTACTACAAATTAACACTCAAACATTGGAGCGGAAATGTCGTCGTGTGAAAGTACCATTGAACGTCTACTCTCGTGGAAAGGCACCGGTGCATACTCTGAAGTATTGCATTAGTCCAGATTTGTCCTATAACACATGTTTGTTGGTCCGTAATTATTCGCTCGCTTAGTGAGGTTCTTTATGGAACCAAGCAACAAATTATATGTAGCTCAGCGGTTTGCGTACCTCACAAAGAATCATACAATCCTGGTTCGATTCTTATTTGTTCTGGCACGAGATTATCAAGCGTAGCGCGATTGATATATATCAATATTATATATATCTATATATTATATATATTTATATATATGTATATATTAATATACGTATATTAATTAATATACATATATACATGTTGATTAGTGGATATATGGATCGATATACATAACGCTTAATATATCTTGATATGTATATATATTAATTGATATATTAATCGATATTGATATATATCAATCGTGCTCCATTTGAGAAACTCAAGCCGGTTTCATTACATGTAAACTATAATATATATATTACAAAATATAGATATACAGTATATATACTGTATTTTATATATACATTACATGCAATATATCCAATATATACTGCAGTTTTGAAACCCGAGTTGGCTGACAATTTTTTGGTAAAGAGCGTTGAATACATAGAAATTGAAATTTGGTTCAAACTGGAACAAGTTTTGCATGGCCACGAAGAAATTTTCACGATTTCATTAGTCTAAAGTGAGCTACATCTACTATCTAAAGTGCTTTAAATGCAAAAATACTAGGCTAGGTAACGGAAAACAGGAATTAATTCTGTGAATCACTACAAATATCTGAACAATCTTTTCAAAACAAAATTCTATATTTATTACGTATAATACATCTGCTTAAATTTTTCTATAAATGTTCTAAATTTTAATGTATTAATTTCGTTAGAGATTTCCTAAGTGTTGTTTTATCGCACAGCTATGCATTTGTAGTGGTGATTTGGAAAGAGAAAGATTTGTACACAATTATTTTAAAATAAACACGTCTATTTGTGAAAATGTCAAAGCTGTCAAATACTGTCAAATACTAGTTTGAATGTAACCTCTAAAATAGATGGCTAAATTCACTTGGAATTGCAAAAGTTTATAAGCCATTGCTGATGGAAGTCATGCATTGGAATGATCAGTTCTTCGTTCCAATTCCCAACCTTTATCCAACTATACCGGGTATCATCATCTCCAAGTATCAGCGTGCCCAGAGAATGTGGTAATTTATAAATCAAAAAGCTAGATACTAAATATCAAAATTTCTCCTAACAGTTTGGTTTAAACACCGCCAACAGTGATATATATGACACGCTGAGATTGTGTTTTTTCACATACAATCTCTCCCTCCTTCATACTTTTGTATGAAATTAAGCACAAACAAACTTTTGCCTCAATTTTGCTATCTAACATAGGATGCAATTTGTTATAAATTTTATACAAAATACGGATCGTTTCACTATTTACACATTTACAAGTATAGAAAATAAAATAGAAAATCGAAAAATATAATCTAAAATAGAAAAATCACCTGAAGCATCGCTTCAATAGGCCTTACGCCTTAGCCTTAAACATTTCCCTGGTTTTCAAACACTAGACAAGCAACAACTCTACCTCTCTACCTACTGTCGTTGCAATGCGAACATTATTAAAACTGCGTTACACCACGCGAACTGGGGACATTCCCACAGGATTAATAAATGCTGCTTCATATATTTGTGTAGCAATGATTTGCCCAAACCAAACGATTTTAAATCATTAACATTGTGCTTCGATTGAAGCGAATAAAGAGGATCTAGTGGTGCTATTAGAATAGATGAAACACAGGACGAACCAACTACACCGTGGCTTTTACGAATAAATGACGATGTCGAAAGGGTTGGAACCGTGAATTAGAATGAATATAAGAAGCGTAGTTTCGTTCTGACGACAGGAGTCGTTGCCAATGGCGTTCGCTAAAGACATAATGCAGAAAAAATTTGTGTAAATTGAATAGTTTTGAGGTTGAATTAATATAGAATTTTAAAAATTAAAACAAAAAACGAAAACAAAATAAAAAAAATTAAATATAATAAAACAATAAACGTTTTTTTGAGTAATTTTTCTGACATGTTCTTGCCTTGTATATTCGATCATATAAAGCTAAAATAGTGTTTGGATTTAGTCATTCATTTTGGGGCAAGGGAAAACACCACTGTCCCATATCAATTCGGGGCAAGGGTTAACACCACTGTCCCATGTCATACAAACCCATCGACCAGCAAGTACATAAATCAAACAGTTAAAATAGGGCAAACCCGCTCCCTGGAAATTTGTATTGTACGCCGAATTGGGGGTTACTGTTTCCGTATTCTAAATGCTACGATCCTTCAGATTGTCTAAAAAAATTTTGTGGCTTAAGTGCAAAATTTGAATGTAAACTTGAAACATTTAGATGTAACCTTTGAGTATTTGTGTAGAAAATTTGTAGTAGTCATAGAGTAGATTTTATTTTTTGGTGCAGTGTGTATTAAGCTGATAGTTTGTGCATTTATTGAGCAATGCAGCAGGAAGAGAATTGCATTGACTGACTATTGTATTATTAATAGTTCGTCTCACCAGAGGAAGCTCTTCAGAGGGAAAACCTCAGTAGTCGTCTAGAGGCATCCATGATGGCTATACGGGCGTGCGTTTTTGGTATGTAGTTTCAATTAGTCATTGCTATTCGCTGTTTGTGAAATAAAATCTCTTGGTTCATATCGTATAAAATTCTTATAAGTTTCGGAAATCTTTAAGATTTTCCTCATAGCTAGTGGGAGCCTAGCTTTAGTTTTACGGTAAGTATTTGGTGTTCCTGTGTTTAGACATGATATAAAGACTGTACCATAAGAGTTTCCATAAAAAGATGTTGCGCGAAACTAAAACCATCGAGTCATCAATTCATTAAAGCATTCGAAAAATGATGTATAATTAAAAATTTGACACAGAAAAAATGTCAAAAATAAACGATTTTGATAAATATTCCTCAAGTCTGTTCCCCTTAAATTTAAACTTAAATATATTTACTCAAAAGAAAAATATAAATATTAGATTTAGATTAGAATTAAATACCCAAAATATATATAAATTTTTAACAGTTTTCAGTTTTAAAATTTTTAAAATATACCTAGGTTTTTTTATGAAATTTCTTGAGTTATTCGTTTTTTGTCATTGACATTGAACTGACGGACGACGGAATTTTTATTCGGAATGTTGGATAAGTGGACGAATTTTAGGATGAACTGAACTCAAAACACAGCACTATAAGGACACACACAGTATCTAAGGAGATGAATAGAGGATATTCAATGTGGGAACTAAACGCGCGTTTAATGATGGTGTCGCCGCACAGGGAGGGGGGGCATCCAATAGAATCTTATTGCAATGGTGGGGTGGGCGCCTCCATTGCAATAAGATTCCTTTGGACGTCCGCCAAGTGGGTGTCACCGTATCGCTTGCCTAATAGTCATGAAGGGTAAAATTTGATTTTCAATCTTTGTAGGTATTTCAATTGCAAAGGCATTGACTGTTAAAGACAACAACAAACTTTTGCCCGATCCCATTCTGTGAACCTCAAAAGAAGTAAAAAATTGCCTAAATCTGGCTAGCAAGCGATCTACCTTAGGGGTCCTCCTTCCCTTTTTCTGGCGAGCTATATCTGCCAGAGGTAGAACCGAGATACCGGGTTATCGGGTCAACGGGTCACTTGGGTTACCACTGTCGACCGGGCCACCGCGTCACTAAGCAAATCGGGTCACCGGGTTACATGTAAGTGACCCGTATCCATCTCTGATATCCGTTACTGGTGGTAAACTTACTGGATTTTCGGAAGCAAAACAGCCTTCCTTTGCTTCACATAAGTTGTGCTAGGCACACAGGAGGCTTACCACTGTTTTATGTGGTCCCACTCGTGATCAGGCTTGGTCTGTGGCTAACAGTTTGACGGGTTGCTTGTTCGTGCCATTTTGCAAGATGAAACGCAGTGAACGAAATCTTGTATAACCTTAGCTGATCAGAGCTTTTGTGTAAATATCAATTGCTTTTAACAGTCAAGCATTAGCATATTATGATCAAGTTGAGTCCAAATATAACATTTCACTCAAACTCTATGTTCAAAGTAAACAATGTTTATAATACAAATAGCTATATTTATATAATGTATACTATAATGCCCCTATATTATAGAATAGACGTCTTCTAATGTATTAAATTTTTGTATAAGATAAAAATATAAATATATTAATAGGCAACAGGATCGGTTTATGACATCAATTGAAGACAGCAGAAATTCGACTGATCTCAAAGTTAAAAGCGAAATTGGAAACGATGGAAAACAAAACAGCTTACCCCGTGGTCTGATTTCAAAATGTTGATTGATCCGTATACAAATACCAAAGGAAAAGAGTGTTTTAGTAAACAAGTTTTATATTCTATTAAGAGTATAAAACTATTTCGTACGGTAAACCTTTTCGTATCCTAATATGATCGGTGTGTTAAAATTTCGCTCTTGTAATCTATATTTGTGTAGGAATGGCTAGTTGATTCTGGTAAAACTGCGTAACGCCGGATAGGTGTCAATATTACCTCAGGATAAGTTGGTTATCTCTCAGAGAATAGTAAAATTAGCAAAAATTAGACAAGAATTTTCTAAATTGGTGAAAATTATGAGTTTCTAATAATTTCAAAAATTAGCATCCCCGGTCTGTTTTTCCATCCCTTCCCCTGCGGATTTTTCCGCCGAGAACATCTGCACCCCTGAGTCACGGACCTTGATCACCTACATAATGAGATGTGTGTCTATTAATGGCATACCATCAAACATGTCGGTGTAAAGCTCTATGGGCGCAAGAATACGAAAACAATCTCGTGGCATCGAAATGGTCCCATTATGTTGTGGCGAGTCGATAGAACTTATATAAATTTTTTCTACAATTGGGTGATCATATCCAGTATTGTCCTCAAAACCTAAAACGAAACCTAAGCCAGGTTCGAAGCCGAAGACTGTTAGCCTAAACCTAGGATGAGTTTAGAATGAAACATAAAATTTTTGTTAATTCAACTGTAGATACTAATATTTGCAACTAAGGTACCCATTCCAAGTTCCTCCACTTCTGTTGATGGACCAACCTGATATGACCCGAATCAATCAGACTGATGTTAAAACTGTATATGTTCCGTTAGATGAAGCACACACAGTTGAGCTCTTTTGTTAGCACAAGATAGGAAACCACATACCTGACGGAGTGCCCGAACTGTTCAGGTGACCCAGTTTCGACTCTCACTGGGCCGACTTTTAGTTAAAAATATTTACAACAGCAACTGGATCATAATGCTTAGGACAATGGGATAAAAGACAATTCAAACCTAAAATTTAAAGCCAAAATCTCAAAACTCATACGCTGTGATGTTCTCCGATATCGTGACTTAAAATTCAACATATATCGAATTTAAAGATTAGCCAAGCGTTGTAAAAAAATTAGGAGAAACTGTTCAATACTTCTGAGAACTTTCATGACAGTAAATCATTAGAAAAATCATGATTATAGATCAGTATTCACCTTTCATATTGCTGGGATAATGGTATTCCGTAAACCGGAAATCAAGGTTGAAGTCAGTTGTTGTTTACTAATTAATGACTTGGAATATTTATATCTTTATGCTGTTCCCATCCCTATCTGGTTTATAAAGACAACAAGTCGCTCACTTTGAAAGGACATAAAATAACAGGATCGGCCCTGGGAGGATAATGCTAGCTGTGGCAATTATATACAGTGCAACCCATAGGGTGTGTACGTGGGTAGGATCCCATAAGGGTGAGACCCTCGAATCCACCCAAAATCAAATGTACCCCCTCGCTCTGAAATATACGCAACCCTCCCTTATCCCAAAAATTCGGGCACAGGGTTTATTGCATTGGTTAGCAACTTTATGCAAATATTCCCGAAGAATAGCGAAAACATGCAGTCCGTCTATTTTTGGCTGAACGCGAATAGAATGTCAGATCCTCCCAGACGCTTCCACTACCTCTGAATAAGAATTGAGTACGACTTATTCGGAAAAAAGCTTGTAATATGGCTAACGATTAACCATTTCATGCCCGAATTAAATTGTGTATCGTCTAATGTTTGACAAACTCAGCAGACGCTAGGATCAAACGTGGGACGTTCGGGTGAAATTTGCGTAAGCAAACCACTAAGGTATCTCGTAGCTGTGGCTCGGTTCTTTTATAAACCTCACAACGCGAGCGCATAATACAGCATACGATAAACTCAATAAACACAACCACTTGTAATGTGCGTCATGCCCATTTGTACCCAACGGGCGTGAAAGGATTAAGGTCTAAGATACATTGTCTTCAGCCTATAATTAACTAAAGGAAAAACTTGACACTGCCATAAGGGCGCCATAGACTAAGTCTATCCTAAGGTAACAAATTTTCCTGGAAGTGATTTTACTCAACTTTCTTTTCTTTCTTGTTGACTTATGCGAAAGAATTGTCGTCATAATATTTACAAACAAAGCCCTAAGGCTTGAGGTTTAATCCACATTTGGTCCGTGTCATTTGAAACCGTGAGTTTAAGTTTTTTTGCTGATTCTTGTATATTTTCGTCGACAAACCTGGCCAATTTGTTACCACAGGACGAGTTTTCATTTGTTGGCCCATTTTTTAAAAATATCCTTTTGCTTCTATTATTCTTTCGCCCAATTCTACATTTATTTATGTTTTGAGATATTTTAAGCTCAGGCGACGGGATTCCTACATTTCCGAGGGGCCGGCTACCCTACCTGAGCGGTCGTCCGACCACACCCCAATCCCTCCGCGGAGGTGACATAGGTGCTTTTTGTGGCACAGAAAGGGCTGCGCACCCTTTCTCTCGAGGACACGGCTAACGACTCCACTTCCGGGACCTCGGATCTCGGGCCATTTATGTTGAGAAAATCAGTCCGAATATAATTTTGCTTTTAATTCGCCACGACCATCATCGTGCATCGAGCACATCAGGCTATCAGGTGAAGCATGTGGGTAAAGTCGCTCTTTAATGTGAAGGTAAAATCAGTTTCTGTCGAATATTTATGCCTCTAAGTGTAACGATAAATGTATTGATCTAAAACTTGCAACTCAGCAATTTGATAAGAATGATTTTGTTGCGTTCAAAAGAACCTTTTTGGCCTTTAAGATGTTACGAATGCCATATGGACGAAGATAGTCTTAAGGCTGAATCTAAATTGGGGACTATATAAATGCATGTATATTTTTATATCTTTGAGTAATGAAATAAATTACTATAAAAATTAAATTAATATATTAAATGTAATTAAACTAAAATATATATATTCAGTTTTAAACTATGAAAAATAGGTTCTTCGATTTCAAAATTGCTATTAAAGTTTAATAATCAAAAACAGATGTAATGCGGTCCTCATTTCAAATTGAAATCATTGATTATTTAAAATATTTATAACTTCGGCTCTACGGCTAAAATATTGGAGTGATTGAATATCGGTCACAAGTTGTTCAACATAATTTGGCAATCGCAAGTCAAATTGTGGAAACGCAGTCAGGTAAGCCAACCTGAAACCAAGACTTATAGCGAATGATACGGTGATGAATAATGTGACAAAATTGCACCCGCTTCAAACGGTTTCCCATGTTTTCGGGTGGCCTATTAAGGTAAACCTAAAGCCAACAACCGAAAAAATTGGGCTTTATTTAATTAGCCGAAAAAGACGAAAAACCTAACTACAAATGCTCAAACCTAGTTATGTAATAAAAATTATATTATATATAATTTTTATTACATAACTGGGGGTGCAGCACCTCATTGGGGAGTCTGCGACGCCCAGGGGGGGGGGCTGCGGAACCTCACACGAGAATGGGGACTGCATCGCCTCGGGGAAGCATCGCCCCGGAAAGGTGGATCCGCCTGCTTTGGGGGGGGGGCTGCGAGCGGAATACGGTTCTCTTAAAGGGGCACGGCGCCTTTGGTGTATCCAGTGCTTCGAGAGGCTGCGATTCTTTGGGCGAGGGGGAAAGGCGGTACCTCCGAAGGCACGAGTGGCAAATCAAGGGGTGCGGCGCCTCGAGGGGGATTACGAAACCTCCCGGGGGGAGGAGGTACTCGGAGGAAATGTGTCGCCTACCGAGAGGTATGCGGCGTCTTGGGGAGCACCTCGGGGGTGGCACCTTGGGGGTACGGCGCCTCGAGAAGGGGGTGCGACGCTTCGCGGGGGGGGGGGGAAGCAGGGCGCGGAGTATCCGTCCACCGTAAAATTTAGGAACCGCCGTTGCCTAGAAGTATACTGGATATTTATTATAGGTGTCAAAGCGTCACGTTTTTAAAGTTCTTACTCGACTCGGCTCTTCATCACGACTGTTATCCTCGTTTCGGCTCTTCCGATAACAAGTTAGAATCAACTCTCAGGCTACCAACAATAAAAGTCTCCGACTCCTTAATATTTAGAGAGAACATACGCAAACCGTTAAACAAACTATATAGTTGTTTAAGAGCCGAGCCGATGTATTTTCTGCTGGTCTTGCGTTTGGAAAACTATTGTGCTATAATATCACTAGTTATAATAAATGTTTGTTGTTTTAGAAGAGTGCTTTTATGAGCCGAATCCAGATTTTCCCGATACAGTAAAATCCATTCTCTTAAACACTTATTGGGCTCTGGGCTCCGTTAAGCTCTATAGCCGATCCGCGTCTGTCACGATATCTGAAGAGCCGAACCAGAGCTTATTGAATCTTCATCATTATTTTTCGTACTAATTGAACCCTAAATCAGAGGTATATTTCGTGACCATGTAAAAGGAATAATAATAGATAAAAATGCTACGATGTAACTTGTAAAATACATGCGTTTATTCATGTAAAATCTTAGAACAAGGTTTGAACAATTTAATTTTATGTTCACCACGTCTTCCGAAATACGTTTTAATGCAAATGCTGCTACACAAGGTTCTTTCTAAACTCTAACCGTTATAATAGCCACAAAAACATACGACGACTTTACCGTAGATGTACCGTAATTTATTGTATATGCACATATAAAAGCAAACGGACGTGTAAGCTAAATATTATTATGACAAATTTAACTTTCTCTTTAACTACAGAATTTATAAGTTAACATAAGTCTTAAAATAAAAAATTTAAGCAAAAAATAAATATTTATACGTTATTTTAACGACTGTCTACAAAGTGTTTTAAAAATCATAGATTAGTTTTTTTAAGATTCCATTATGCAACATAATAATCTGTTCTTCAGTATAATGTATTAATTATCTGTTCTTGAGGCATATACAATGGCCCTACGTAGTCTAAATATAATGTTAAAGTTTGCCTTGTTGAAAATGTTTTAAACCGCTAAATTCACAGATAATGCATAACCACCGTCATTTAAGTAATTGATTATGCTACTTCATAAAACAAAACGCTAAATGTTTCTAGCATTTTGGCAGTTGTCATATATTTTTGCTGCTATTATTACGGTTAGAGTTTTGAAAGAAGCTTGTGTAGCAGAGTATTCGCATTAAAACGTATTGCGGAACACGTAGTAAACATAAAATTAAATGTTCAAACCTTGTTCCAAGATTTTACATGAATCAGCATATGCATTTTACATGTTACATTGTAGCATTGTTTACCTTACATATAAAATATTCCAGCTTAAATTCACAAATTCATATTGTAGTTAAACTGAAGAGAACATGTGTAAATTTTAGCACCAATTTTACATAAATTAGATACTTTATTACGTGTGTAAATAACATAATATTTGGGATAACATATTAACCTAAAATTGCAAAAATAACAACGTTAACCAAATCACTTTCTAAATGTACCGATAAATCTTAAAACAGTTCTGCGAATCGAGAAAATTAGTTTTAGCTGCAAACGAAACGTGTCAAAATGTCATATTTATGTCAAAATTGTTACATGAGAACTAATCTGGAATTAATATTCTAAGAAACTAGAAACAAGAAAATTGACACAATCTGTTAAAAGATTTTGATAACAAAATAGCGATGACCTGTCCATATCAAAATGGTACCAAATTATTGAATAGTGCTCGGTTGGGTTTGGGTCTGGTTTTGGGTTTGTCACACAGATCGCTTTCTAGTTTAGCTGAGATATGATATGCCGTATTATTTCGTTTGTCAAAGGATTTACTCAAGTATTTTTGAATAACATAAAAGATTATTTAAAAAACCCAATTTACCACGATGCTGAATATTTATATGGGTAAAACACGTGAACCGTGATAGTTATATGACGATTTATTATATTTTAAACGGAACACCAATATAAATTATAAAATTAAATTTTACAAATTAAAACTAAGTCTTGCGCCGATACATTTGGATTTTTAGTTAGGATCATTGGTTTTAAATATTTTCGCTATCCAGTGAAAAGTATGAATAAAAACTTCTATACATCACAATGAATAGCTAATAAATTCGGTTTACGAGTCTAAATCACTAAATTACAGCAGAGTTTTTAAAAGAGACTGATCAACTCGCTAATCAAGATACAATAACAGAAACAGATTTTGTGTGATTCTATGCCAAAAAGAATTCTTTCCATATTATTTCACTAAAAAATCTGAAATCGACATTAAAGACGCTAGCCGTCTTTCAATGTAGCAAAGACATAGACAGTGAAAATTTGAGTCAAACAGAACCAATTGCTCAAAACGTAAAGCAATTCCTACGCCATTTTGAAACAATATTGCTGGGTTTGGAACTTTTTATTCATTTTCCAAAAGATACTAATTAGGCCAGCATTTAATGCAATATTTTTAATTATATAGTTGTGCCGCAAAAATTCAGACACACCGCACAAATAACTAATATTTGATGGTATCCCTGTGGTAAATCCAATTCTGATTGTTTCAAAGTGTTTCAAATTTTACCACGAGCAGGTTTATTTTAAATAAAACATTAAACCTTTTAAGTTAGGTAAGTGCCTCAGGTAAAATTTACCAGTGTAGCCTGAGTCTTATAGGTTATAATAAATTAATAAAGAACTTCTCAATTACCCCAGCTATTTATTAGGTTGTAATAAAAATGCTAAGTATTGGTATGTTTCCGGTAGCTGTATATTTCTAAACATCCGGTCCTCATTTGCATTAGCGGGATCCGGAGGGGACTCTTTCCCTCGTCGAACCACAGCTGGGTCATGAAAAATTTGAAATAAAATAGCAAATATCAAATTTTTTTGAATAATTTGATGAATAAGGAAGGGTGAAGGTCCGAGATTCCACTCTCTCCTACCTTCTCATCGCCCGTCAAAAATTTCTGAATAAACAAGTGGAATGGTCATTAGTATTCTGAGATGGCGTGCCAATCGGCTAACGGAGTCTTCTCGAACGACAAATATTCATTATGTAATAACTGTACACAGCAGCATGGAGCAACTTCCTAACACCATTCCTATACGACCTTGACTATTATATACGCTACGCAAGATTTTTGGCAATTTTATAACTTTTCTCGGTCGGACGCAAGAAGCTATGGAGCCTAACAAGCGGCAGGCGGACTTCATGACGTGTCTTCGGGCCCCTCCCGATTGGTTGCGCACGTGCCTAGTATTTGGTATGATTACTGAGGTCCCCTGGAGAGGTTGACACCCGCTCGCTGGTCATAATATCCAACCAACATTCTCTATCCTAAACTCACTCTGAAGTTGTTTAATCCATCATTATTAAAGAATAAATTTGGACATGTGTTTATTACCCAATAACGATGACCGTAACCTTCCCTCAACTTTTTTTATAAATTTAACCCAATCTCAATCGGCTAAGATACCGAATACCGACTCTAATAGGTAATTATGGCCATTGTGGCCCCAACAGGGCTCCGACAATTCCTGAGAAGAAAGGGGTTATTTTGGGCTATATATATTAGTTCTAAAATTGTGGCAAAATGCACGTAACACCCGGAACAGTCCTCTTACATAATATTTCAAATGAGGATATTAAAAATTTCATGTCAGAAATAAACTGGATACCAAGTTAACTCTTTCCCGCATAAATTGTTGTGTGTTTCGTACAGTGATTAACAAACTTTTGCCGAGGCGTGGGGTTGAACCCGGATCGCTTAGGTGGAAGCCTTGTATGTTAGCCGTTACGCTATTTAGCAACTGTTGCACAGATCTTTAAGGAACTTCACAATAACAACTCAAGTGCAAACGCACGCCGCACGGCGAATTCGGTTTGCGCATCGCGTCGCAATGTACACATTCACAAACGTGTGACCCTATACGGCAACCGGTTAAACATTTCTAGGAATAAATATTTCCAACAATTAAAAAGTGTGTCTTTGTGCCAAATGTAAAATATTATATTTCCAAATTCGTTGTACATGAAGTGTTCTATTTCTTTCAGTCAATTTGACGTAGAATCCTTGGAGTCATGAATCATATTTGTAGTCAACAGCAAATTGGTAAGACTTAACTGGGAAAAAATGTATTCTAATAATTATCGCTGCTACAATTTTAAAAAATTAAAATTCTCAATAGTACGTCTTCTATGAAGTATGTTTTTAGATTGACGCAAGGTAATTATTACACTTTTGTCATTAACATGTCCAACTATTTTGTTTGAAACATATGGAGGATTCAAGTTTTGTAAAACCATTCCGAAGTCTGCAAAAGTTAACGTTTGAGAGTCTGGAATCGAGAAGGCACGTCTTTCAAATAGTCATGATCATGCTATCAAAGACCCGCTGTTTAATCGTCCTACCCCTCTTCGGGGCTTCAAACAATCAGTTCTGTCGAGATAGCCTCCGAATGTGGATCGATTTTGAGCAAAATAAAATGATGACTAGTGCACCAAACAAAATCAATTCCCCTGTAGCACTGACGGGGCTCTTCATTGCCCACTCCAAGCGTTAGATCAGCGTTAGCGAATTAATCTATGGAGATTAATTGCTAAAGTTGCCATCAGTAACGACGTACTACAGCTCCTGCAGCGATCGCAAAGCAGCGTTGGAAACGAACTTGCGTCAATTGCATTTGAATTGCACAAATTGCTATCGCAGCACGTTGTGCAGCTGATAAATCTAAAAAATATTCATTTGAATTGCACAAATTGCTATCGCAGCACGTTGTGCAGCTGATAAATCTAAAAAATATTCATTTGAATTGCACAAATTGCTATCGCAGCACGTTGTGCAGCTGATAAATCTAAAAAATATTCATTTGAATTGCACAAATTGCTATCGCAGCACGTTGTGCAGCTGATAAATCTAAAAAATATTCATTTGAATTGCACAAATTGCTATCGCAGCACGTTGTGCAGCTGATAAATCTAAAAAATATTCATTTGAATTGCACAAATTGCTATCGCAGCACGTTGTGCAGCTGATAAATCTAAAAAATATTCATTTGAATTGCACAAATTGCTATCGCAGCACGTTGTGCAGCTGATAAATCTAAAAAATATTCATTTGAATTGCACAAATTGCTATCGCAGCACGTTGTGCAGCTGATAAATCTAAAAAATATTCATTTGAATTGCACAAATTGCTATCGCAGCACGTTGTGCAGCTGATAAATCTAAAAAATATTCATTTGAATTGCACAAATTGCTATCGCAGCACGTTGTGCAGCTGATAAATCTAAAAAATATTCATTTGAATTGCACAAATTGCTATCGCAGCACGTTGTGCAGCTGATAAATCTAAAAAATATTCATTTGAATTGCACAAATTGCTATCGCAGCACGTTGTGCAGCTGATAAATCTAAAAAATATTCATTTGAATTGCACAAATTGCTATCGCAGCACGTTGTGCAGCTGATAAATCTAAAAAATATTCATTTGAATTGCACAAATTGCTATCGCAGCACGTTGTGCAGCTGATAAATCTAAAAAATATTCATTTGAATTGCACAAATTGCTATCGCAGCACGTTGTGCAGCTGATAAATCTAAAAAATATTCATTTGAATTGCACAAATTGCTATCGCAGCACGTTGTGCAGCTGATAAATCTAAAAAATATTCATTTGAATTGCATAAATTGCTATCGCAGCACGTTGTGCAGCTGATAAATCTAAAAAATATTCATTTGAATTGCACAAATTGCTATCGCAGCACGTTGTGCAGCTGATAAATCTAAAAAAATATTGAAGAAATAACTTACATAACATCGGATATAAATATATACATAAAACATTTACGGATAGAGAACAAGCTCTTTCAGGCATGATCACTCTTAAGCTGTTCCATAAATCAAATCCTACCTTTAAATATAGAACTTACAATAAAAATCAACATTTAGTTTAATTCGGGCAACAAATTTTGTTCACCGGATTTTGAAATCAAATTCAAAAATGAGATGAACCCAAGTAGCGGAAGCACTCTGAAATCTTGTATCAAATAGAACCAAATACTTGAAAACCAGAATGTTGACCCTAAAATATACGCTATTTTTGTGTCCCAAACAATCATTTTCTCATTTTATACCGGAATTTCGGCGATGTTGGAATCATATTAACGATATAGTATGCAGTATGAGGGTACATCAAAGGGTTAAAATTCTTGCAAAATACCGCCAGTCAGTCCCAAATTTTACTAACAATAGCAATACTTAGGACATTTTGAACAAAAATTACTGCCTTTTGCTTCATTAGTCGTTTGACTAAAAGGGCTATTGGCTAGATATTGTGACTACGGGCTCAATATCGGATATCACCTGGACTTTGAAAATTCTTAACACATCTTTTTAAAGGTTAATACGCTATGAAAACACAAAAAAACTTGATTTATACTAAAAATGAACGGTTTTAATGCCTGCTCTATGAAAAACATACATGGAGACAAATGCTGTTACAATGTCACCGGCTGATGTCACCCAAAGAAAGCAATGTCACAGACTGATAGCTGTCACAAAACAGCGCCCACCGTTTATAAATAGCTCAATATTTCACTTTGTCATATAAAATTGTCCACAATAAACACTCAAATGTCAGAAGAGTGATTTACGAACTACGAGACTGATATGGGTTCATAATTTTACCGGTGAGAAGCATTGATTTTATAACATTAAGTATTTAAATTCTGATGCAAACCCATGTTAAAATCTTCGCGCAGACCTGTTTGTTGCATACTATGGCCGGCCGAGTTGCTTGAAAACAGAAATAATAATTATGCGCGACTAAACTTAACCTGCACCCAACTACTATCCTATTTTGTTTTTTAGAAAAGTGTGCCTTATCGAGCTCTATCTTCTGAAGCAGAAATTGGCCATTTTTTGTTTGCGAACACTCAAATTGTTTATCAACGAAAATGTATCACTTTTGAATCGAAAAAGGTTATGTTCGCGAACAATCACTGACAAAGTACAGGACCCTTCTCTTACCCTGTCACACTTAGATTGAATTTGTTCGCGAACAGAGATAAATCCCCACTGAAAACTTAGAATCGTCATAGAACTGTCATTGACCGATTGTAAATCACCATTTCTGAGCTAGAAGTAAATTGGGTTTTCTTGCTTGTGCCGTAAGAATGGATATGGATTCGACATCGTGTTTTACAAAATAGGATTGTAAGTGGGCCTCAGGTTAAGTTTAGTCGCGCATTATTATCGAACTTTTGATGAAGCCTACGGTGAAAATTTTATTGAAAATTTATTGTGGAACTATTAACGACCTATATCAAAACAAACTGTAAATGAGAGATATATCAATAGATAGATATACCGGTATTCCATATCTTCAAGAGGTGTGCAACCAGGATTGCATTCTTTGTCACATTTTCGTTCGAAATAATATGTTGCATCGTTCGAAGTGTCTTCGTTCTTCAACGTAACGTCGGAATAGAAATGCCAAACCTGAAATTAAAAAAAATATTAATATATAAACATTAATTAAATTGATAATATAGCTATAGTACAAAAATAAAACAATAATTAATAGAAATTTTACTGTATAGTTAAAATATTAATATACTAAAATATATTAAAATATTAATATTTTGAGTAACTAAACTTGTAGGTAACATTAATTATTACTATATATTTATAATATTATAATATTCCCCGTTTTTAGCACGTTCTGTTTGAAAAATAATTTTAAATTAGTTACAAATTTTCGACTCATAATTTAGGAAATTAAATTTAGAAAAATGGTAAAGTTTATACTTCAACATCGTTTAATCGAACGATTTGATAACTGATTTTTGATGTTAAATATATTATAAAATATGCTTCGTAAACATTTATTTTAAACGACAATTAATTAGCAAATTTAAACATTTGTAGGCGACAACTAATTACGTAAAGACAGACTGTGTGACAAACCGGTTATAGTATTTATGATAGAACAAACTGATCCGACCTAGCTAGGACTTGTATTCAAATATAGCGATCATCAAGTGACTATATAAGCCGAAACTATTCATCCTTGGGTCAGTTGGTTCGTTTATTTCATCGTCCACCGACAACACACAACACGACGGATCGTTACGTTGAAGATTTTGAATCTAGTCTGAATCTTTGATTATATCTTATAAGGACTGATTATTATATTGATTTACACATTTACTTTACATCTTTAAATGTCTTCATGATTTGTGGAAATTAAATTAAAACTCTTCCAGTTGTGGAAATTGATTTTCCAAGAAACTGCCGTTAAGACCCCCGTGTCTAAACAAACAGTTTGTTATCGCCAAAAGCGAGAAATGTGGCGGTATTTACTGGTGACGTATGTGTGTGCTGCCAACGCCATACCCCATCAACAAGATGCAATTCCAAGTCCACAACCGTGACTCGGTTTCTCGGCTACGTTTGAAGGAAATTGGTTCTGAAAAGATACACGAGCGATAATTCGTTGGACCAGCCTAGATTCTAACCTGGTTGGTCCTCTAACTTGCAAGACTAGCGCGCTACCACTACACCACTGTATCGCCACAGTTCTACTAGAACCAAGAAATTACTGAAATGATCAAAGAGATGTCATTCGTTGGACCAATTTGTATTCGAACCCGGTCCTCTAGCTTGCCTCTAAATTATGGGGTAATTCAGTAAATTATGATTTATATCCTTATTTTCGGTACATTTATCGACTTCGATATATATCGTCAATATCATATATGTTCAACTGCGTTACCTTAGGAGTAGCTATATTGCACCGGTGGGGGGTGCGTGACAATTGAACGCGACAGGGCAAAAAAATTTTGAAAATGTCGATACTGAGTTCATCCTATAAGTTGCTATAAGTCATTGTCCACAAGCTAAAATTTGTATATCTTCGCTCCTGACTGCTAAAGTTTTGCGTCCGCTTTCGGCGTTCGACGAAGGGAAGCGGCTTAGGGCAAATACGGCTTGTGGGTCCCGACCTTTGGGGAAAACCGCCTCGACTTAAAGACATCAATAGACAATCCGTAACAAAACCAGCACTTCCTTACCATACATTTCATCATGGAGTCTGCGCAAGACACGGCAGATACTTTTGTTTCGTTAAAATGTTTACATTCGTCTTTCGATTGTTCATATGAACATTCGTAACATTGAAGCGGATCTGAAACACTACTTAAAGGAGCTGATAGATTTAACGTATTGCTGTTCAGTTTGTTCGTTGAAACACTTGCAGCGATTGAAATTTATACTTTTTCACTGATTCTACCCTTGAATACGCAGTGTTTAGGATATCAGTTTCATTTGAGATTTATGAGGTATGCTAAAATTGTGACCAGTTACGTAGCCTATAACCAAAGTAACAGCTCAAGCTACTACAGGTTGACTTTGACCTGACCTACAATCATTCAGCATAGTACATGATTACAAAAAAAATTTTGAATATATAGTCTGCCTATTAAAGACAATTTAACTAAGTTGCCTTCTGTTAATGGACGTTGTCATTGAGTGCATTACTTCAGGAACCTTCCTGAGAAAAGTGAATAAACTTTGTCATAAATTTTGCGTGTTTTTCTAATAGGATTTCATAGTTATACTACTAAATACCGAAAATGTTACTGAAAATGTAGTCAATGAACAACTGGTGCAATTCAACCATCGCTGCTAACTCTGCGCATGTCAACAACTGTTTGAAAATAAAAAGAACATAACCTTTGCGACAACAACAATTGATCGACCGAACCATTCAGAGACACAGCGATCTGAATCATCGTCAAATGAATCGTCGGCACACACCACCAACACATTTCCCTCAACGCAGCTCAATGCATCTACTGATTGATCACGAACAACCAACGACACCAACTGAAAACAGCGACGAAAGTGTTGCAGGATGGATCCACTTCAGCTGTTGTGGACTTCAATAACAAGACGGCCATGACAAGTTCAAACATTGATCGGATTTTTGTTCTCTGGAATGAGTCCACGTCATTAATTAAATCACGCAAGACAGCTAAATCGTTGCAATGAAGACCACTCACAAGAGAATTTCTCCATGTTGGCCGCCGAAATTGATAGTATAGCTAACTGTGTAAATAAACTGACGTCCTGGAGAACGTCACGTAGAATCATCGACTCCATCAGCCTGACGCCGAGTTCGAAAAAGCGCCGATGCCGCCAGCTTTGCTAATGTTGTAGCTCGTAACATCACATCAAAACAACCCACCGTAGTCCGGGAGGAGGCGCGATGCATCGCCGTAGCCTTGTTATTTCTAGTTTGAGAGAAGCCGACGGCTATGTCAATGAGCTACTGCGCCGCCTTGATCCATTAGGTAGTGCTACGGAACTTTTTTGGCATGGAACACTGGACTTGCGAAGCTGGACTAGTGGCAACGTTGAATGGAGAACCTCACCACGGCTCTACAAAAGTTCAATTACAGTCGTCGTCGATTGTAAAATAAACAAGCTGGAAGTTGATGCGCTACAGTTTATTTCCATCGTGACCCCTGCCTTAACTACTTTGAGTAGATTGCAGTCATCTAGAGGGAAAATTAAGACAGTGTATCCGACATCCTCGTAAAACTACAAAACACCCGTGCTAGCTGCCCCTGAAAAAATATTATGAAAGCGTGGAGGTGTCCAAGACACCCTGTTATACATCATTTACAATAAGATGCGTGCGCATGGTCCTAATTATGTCACGCTTCAAATGGGCTAGCTACTATGTCACGCACACAGGCCAGCTTGACTATTAAAATTACGAATAGATTAGCTAGGCTATGCATTTGTCATCGAGGGTCGAGCCGGACTGTGCTTTTGTCACGAGGAGTTCAGCTGAGCCCTATAACTTAAGTCGGAGCCTATTTATTCGGCAAACATTACGTTTTACTATACGTATCTAAATAAAGCCCCAAAAGCGACATATAGCTTATTAAAACATTAATTTTATATATTTAAACAGATATATAACTTAGGATTAGTGTGAAAATACTATAGAACAAAATGCTATTACACTAAGAGCAATACTAAATAAAATTTCTCAATTGACAATTTAGCCGGACGCTCCTTTTGTCACGCAGATCCTTGCTAAGCTTCCTGTTTGTCACATTAAGAATAGCTAATCTATAGTTCACCCGAGCTAGTTGAGTTGGACGCGTGACCTAATTTGGCCCTGGCGCACGCATCTTATCATAAATAATGCATTATTGACTTTTATGGAATTTCACTTGCTCGATCATCTCTTACAGCCGCTCCGGTCTGTATGGATTTTTCCGAAATTTTACTTGCTCTATCATGTCTTACAGCCGCTGCGGTCTTCATTGACTTTTATGGAATTTTCGATTTGCCTCATCGTCTCTTACCGCCCGCTCCCGGTCTTCATCTGACTTTTATGGAATCTCACTTGCTCGATCATCTCTTACAGCCGCTGCGGTCTTCGTTAACTTTTTATGGAATTTTACTTGCTCGATCATATCTTACAGCCGCTCCCGGTATTTATTGAGTTTAGGGATTTCACTTGCACGACCATCTCTTACAGTCGCTCCGGTCTGTATTGAATTTTGCCGAAATTTCACTTTGCTCGACCATGTCTTACAGCCGCTGCGGTCTTCATTGACTTTTATGGATTTTTACCCACTTGCTCGATCATCTCTTACAGCCGCTGCGGTCTTCTTTGACTTTTATGGAATTTCACTTGCTCGATCATCTCTTACAGCCGCTCCGGTCTGTATGGATTTTTCCGAAATTTTACTTGCTCTATCATGTCTTACAGCCGCTGCGGTCTTCATTGACTTTTATGGAATTTCAGTTGCTCGATCATCTCTTACAGCCGCTGCGGTCTTCATTGACTTTTATGGAATTTTACTTGCTCGATCATCTCTTACAGCCGCTCCGGTCTTTATTGAGTTTAGGGATTTCACTTGCTCGACCATCTCTTACAGTCGCTCCGGTCTGTATTGATTTTTCCGAAATTTCACTTGCTCGACCATGTCTTACAGCCGCTGCGGTCTTCATTGACTTTTATGGAATTTCACTTGCTCGATCATCTCTTACAGCCGCTGCGGTCTTCTTTGAGTTTTATGGAATTTCACTTGCTTGACCATCTCTTACAGCCGCTCCGGTCTGTATGGATTTTTCCGAAATTTTACTTGCTCTATCATGTCTTACAGCCGCAGCGGTCTTCATTGACTTTTATGGAATTTCAGTTGCTCGATCATCTCTTACAGCCGCTGCGGTCTTCATTGACTTTTATGGAATTTCACTTGCTCGATCATCTCTTACAGCCGCTGCGGTCTTCATTGACTTTTATGGAATTTTACTTGCTCGATCATCTCTTACATCATCTGCGGACATCATTGACTTTTATGGAATTTCACTTGCTCGATCATGTCTTACAGCCGCTGCGGTCTTCATTCGTTTATGGAATTTTCACTTGCTCGACAATCATCTCTTACAGCCGCTGCGGCTGCGGGGTAGTGATGAGTGGAGTCCCGTGATCAATGGAGAGAGGCGCGCCTAAGATGAAATTCCATAAAGGTGAGCCGCAGCGGCTGGGCAAGTGGAAATTCAATGAAGACCGCGGCGCCTGTAATAAATCGAGCAAGTGAAATTCCATAAAAGTCAATGAAGACGGCGCGGCTGTTAACGTGGATCAAGCAGGGTGAAATTTTCGGAAAAATCCATAGGACCGGAGCGGCTGTCGGGTCAAGCGCGGTGAAATTCCATAAAACTCAATGAAGACCGCCAGCGGCTGTGAGATGGTGGCAAGTGAAATTCCGTGAAAAGTCGGAATGGAGACCGCGGCGGCTGTGAGTGGTGGAGCAGAGTGAAATTTCGGGAAAATCAATACAAACAGGAGCGACTCTAAGAGATCGTGCGACAAGTGAAAAATGCCCTAAAGTCAATAAAGACCGGAGCAGGCAGCTTCGGGAGATCGTGGAGGCAAGTGATTCCATGAAAATTCAAATGAACCGCAGCACTGGGGGGTGGAGTGAGCAACTGAAATTAGGGTAAAAGGGTGAAGACAGCTGCGCTTGTAAGACATGATCAAGCAAGTAGAATTTCGGAGAAACGTGGGCGGCTGTAAGAGATGGTCAAGCAAGTGAAACCCCGTGAAACTCGAAGAGAAGGAGACCGGCAAGTTTTGAGATGATCGAGCGAGTGGAAATTCCATAAAAGTCAATGAAGACCGCAGCGGCTGTCAGACGTTGGTGCGAGCAAGTGAAATTTCGGGAAAATCGGCACCGGACCGGAGCAACTGTAAGAGATGGTCGAGCAAGTGAAATGCCTAAACTCGATGAGAAAGACCGGAGCAGGTTGCAATAGATGATCAAGCAAGTTAAATTACAGTAAAAGTCAAATGAGGACAGAAGCGGAGGAAAAATTGAGGATCAATACGAGCAAGAGTGAAATTCCAAGGCTGAAGATGGAGGACCGCCACCGTTTGTTTTAAATGATCGAGCAACTGAAATTGCCATCAAAAGTCAATGAAGACCGCAGCGGCTGTAGAGAACATGATAGAGCGAGTGAAATTTCGGGAAGGAAAAATAAGGTACAAAAACAAGCTGTCAAAGATAATAGAACAAGTGAAATTCCATAAAAGTGAATAATGCATTATTTTATCGATGAGTCATGCGCCGGGGCCGACTGCAGGTAGCGCGTGCCAACTCGACTAGCTCGGTGAACTATAGACTAGCTATTTCTTAATGTGACAAAACTAGCGAGGGGTGCATGAAACAAAAGTAAATTGTCAATTGAGAAAATTTATTAGTATTGCTCTTTAGTGTAGAATAGCAGCATAGTATTTTCACACTAATATTAAGTTATATATATCTGTTTAAATATATAAAATTAATGTTTTAATAAGCTATATGTCGCTTTTGGGGCTTTATTTGGATCAGTCGGTGAAACGTAATGCTTGCCGAAAATTAGGGCTAGAACATTGGTAGGGCTCAGCTGAACTCCTCGTGACAAAGTCGGCTTAAAAATTACAACAAACTTCCCCCCGATCGGCTAGCTCATCATTAGTTTTGGGTGGTGCTCTTGGCTCTGTGACGTGGTGCGGCTCCACCCATTTGAAGCGGTTTTGGGTCATAAAAAACACACATACTTATATTAGGGGAAATGATATAAGATATACTGAACACCTCACGCTTCATAATATTTTTAGGGGCAGCTGCGGCGCGGGGTGTGCAATACTGTAACCCCTCTAATGGCGAAATCCCCGAAATCGATTAAGGCGGGGGGTCCCGTTTGTAGCGCGTCAGACTCATTGTTATTTTTACAAAATAGAGACAACTGTAATTGAACTTTTCGAGAGCCGTTGTGAGGTCTCTATTAGACGTCCCGTCCATCCCAGCTTCCGGCAAATTCCCGTGTTCCCCATGCCTTCCGTAGTTTTACCTAATGGAGGCGGCGGCGTGGCTCGTGGCGTCCACGTTAAGCTCTTCTCAAACTCGAAAATAAGGCTACGGCGAAATCTGCGATGGGTGCTTTTGATGTGATGTCAAATTTGCAGCAAAGCTCGGCCATATTTTGTTCGTCAAATCGATTAATTTTCCCAGAAACGTCATTTTTATTACACAGTTTAAGTATATAGATTCGGCACAACATGGAGAAATTCTTCTGTGGCATTCTTAGATTGCGGCAACGATTAGGTGTTCTCGTGATTTAATTAGAAAAAAAAAAAAACAAAAATCGATGTTTGAACTTTATTCATGGCCGTCTTGTATTGGAAATTGCCGGCAAAAAAAATTGGATCCCTGGAGACACTTTTCGTCGCTGTTTTCAGTTGGGGCCATTTCCGTGTTTCGTGATAAATAGGGTGAACAACATACACGTTGAAATGTGTTGAGTAGTGTGTGCGACGATTCGATTTGACGATAAACAGTGTGTCTCTGAATGGGTCGGGTCGAATTGTTGTTGTCGCAAAGGTTATCTCTTTTTATTTTTCAAACGGTGTTGGGCAGCGTGCGCCAAGTTCCGCGCAATGGTGGATCCGCATACATTCGACTACCGTTTTCGTTAAGCCTTTAGATTCTTCGTGGTATAGTTTTCTGAAAAGTGCTAAAAAAACACGCAAAATTTATGACAAAGTTTATTCACTTTTTCTCGGAAGGTTCCTGAAGTGATGCGGCTCGACCGACCGAGCATTGCGACGGAAGGCAACTTGGTTAAATTTTGTCTTTTGGCAGGATATATATTCAAAATTTTTTTTTTGTAATAATCGTGTACTATGCTGAATGGGAAAAAAAAAATCAACCTGTCGTTAGCTTGAGTATCTAGGCTACGGTAAGCTGGTTAGTTTCACATTGCTCATAGATCTCAAATGAAACTCGTGCTGCTAAAACACTGCGTATTAGGTTAGAATAGGAAAAAGTATAAATTTCCGATCGCTGCAATTGTTTCGTTCAAATCTATCAGCTTCTTTAAGTGTCAGATCGCTTCAATGTGTTA
>JASANE010009964.1:0-17679 GCA_030248225.1 Trileptium ribeirensis
GCTGGGCTGGTTAATTAACATGCATTGGGCCAATCAATATTCACGAGTTTACATTTTGCCAGGTCGTTGCAATGCTACGTCATCTCGATTTCTCTTCCGTGTTTCCACAATGCGGAGGTGGGTTACGTATATGCAGCTTCGCAGATCTAGAGACGTAAGCCAAGGTCGAACCACTACTTAAAATACATATTGTAAAAATTTTCGCATCTCATGCAATGGACAGTATATAAATATTCAACAAAAAATATTAAACTCGCTTACTAATATTAAACACGAAATATTACAGTCGCGTTTGGTTTTTAAATAAATAATTTTAGTGTTTGTTGCACGGTGTAAACAAATTTTACATGCATTTCTAGTGCACACATACATTTAATCAATGTAGTTCAACATAATAAACATTATACATGGTATTTTGACAATTGTAACACCCGACAAATACACGTTGTTGAAAGTATTAGCATTCAGTGAACCATAATTATATTCATGACTGCGTGTCTCCGCGAAAGTCTGACCGCTTTAAGTAATATCGCGATCAACCGATCATTTAATAGCAGACTTTGCCTTTTCTGAAGTTGTATTCGATGTTGAAACTGTTTACCGAAGATAGCTGACGATGAAATTTCAGCTATGTTGAGTTTCGAAAACATTCTTCAAATAAAATCCTTATGGCGTAGTGCAACAGCGTTAGAGATATGGACAATTCAAACTGCCTATCTCTTCACTGACGTTATTTACCCTCTACCTCTTTCCCGCATAGTTCATCACATATGATGCAGCGTACATTGTCAAACGACACACTTGTGGTGCTTGTCGTGCGGCGTGCGTTTGAGGGTGCGTTGTTATTCGCTCGTTTTGCCAGGTTCCTTAAATAACCGAGCAACAGCTCATAGATAGATATATAGCATAGTGGTTAGTGTAGGAAGTTCCCAACCAAGCGTTGCAGGTTCAATGCGCCGTTGAGGCAAAAGTTTCCTCGGCACTGAACGAAATATAGATTAATTCATGCGGGGAAGGGTTAACACACGAATTAGTTTAGTGAATCGCGCTATGTTTGACAAAACTCAAGCCGGCGCCATGGATCGAACCCAGTTTCTCTGATTGCAAACGGTGTATCATCCAAATCTAAGAAGGGGTTGCACTTGGGTTCCTTGAAGAATCTTTCAAACAGTAAGCCAATGAAACAGCTTGTCAAGAGGTCAAGCGATAAACTTAACATAACGACGAGCCTCAAAGTGTGCTGATGTTAATTGGCAGAGTTGGACACAAAAAGGATAAACATTGCCTAAGATTACATTGGTCAGCGGGTACTAAACTCCTTGTAACGTGAAAAGTTTAGTGGAACATATTATGCTTTTTGTCTTAGCACCAGCCGAGCACTGTGAAATTGTCTATATCGAAATAGTTCATGTACAATATGAGACAATTACGACGTCGGCATAAAGTTAAAAACGCAGACTAATTAGCAATTTTGGACGCTAGAATAGATTTACACAAAAAAAGAATGTAAAGCAATTCAAACTTCAGTCAGCATTCTGTAACAAAGTTACAAAAGAAGCCGGCAGCTTTCTGTGTTATTGAAAGTATAACACTGTCATCATCCTCTGAAACAACATTATGTAGGTGTAGTTCTGCTTATGCATGACCTTCAAATCTATGTATATATAAGAGGGGAGGGATTTTCGTTTGTTAATTATTTATCTGAATGTTTGTCTTTGAACTCTGTCAAAAGTATTAATAAATATAATACAAATAAATAAAATAAATAAAAATACACCCAACTCATATATATTCCGGATCAGCAAAGTCCAACCTATGTTGTAAACATTTTTTTCAAACACTCAGGGGGTATAGTTCGGGGATTAGCTAATTATGTATTAGCTTAAGTACTGAGTTAATTGGTGCACTTTTGGATGTCTGCATTAGCGCAGTCGTTCAGTGAGCGACGCTTTGGTAGGAGGACTGTGTTCTATTCCACCGTCTATATGTAAGTGGCGACGCTTCTGCAGGAGGACTGTCCTCTACTCCACCGCTATATAAACGTGTTTTAATTAGCCTCTAGTGTAATGTTTATTAAGTTATTTATTGTCACTCATAAACGTAACCGACACGCAATCATTATGATGCGATGACGCAATAATTTCATCTCTTTATGACGCAACGTTTCACTCTTCGACAATTTATTCACATTTTAGCGTCGATCCAGAGTCACTTTGTGACGTGTAGTATTTTTGTTTACTTAATCTCTTTTTTCATGTTCGTGATGTGTCATAGTGTAGTGCAATAACAAGAATGAGTTCTATGCTATGTGAATAACATAGGTAACACCAATTTTGGGTAAGAAAAGTCGACAATCTTCTGGAAACGAGAAAATCAGGTAATTTTTGGGGATGAAAAGTCGGGAATTTTCGAGAAATGGGTAAATAATGGATTTCTGGGAAGGAAAGGTGGAAATTTCCTAAAAACGGCAAATATATATTTAGAAACAGAAAATTTGGAAATTTTCAACGATGAAATTTTCCTTCCCAAAAATTCTTGAGTTTTCTGGGAAGGAAAATTTCCTTAGTAAATATTTCTGGGTTTTTTGGGATGTGCAGTTTCCTTCACAAGAATTTCCGAGTTTTAAGAAAATAAACCATTTTATGTTTGTCTATTTATATCATAAGCATATGCAAATAAAATATATTTTCGCGCGGGAAACGGAAAGCTCCTAAAAGTAACATGGGCCATATTTATATATAATGATCTTTTAGGTAATGCTACATGATATATCTTTTATATATACCGAAGTAGGGGTTTAGGTAGGTTAACCCTGTCGCCTTGGAACCCATTGCGAGGGTATCATCATTACCTGCTGGTATACCGCACCAAACTCACTCCCTCCCGTCGTGTGCTGAAGGTGCGGGGGTCATTTTATCAAAAATTGGCGAAAATACGGTGAAAATTGGCAAAATGAGAAATTGTGAAAATTTGCAATTATGGGCTAAAATTGGCAAAATGAAGGGGGTCCGCTTCCCGAGGGGGAGGGGGTTGTCAACCTTTTCAGCACTCCATGTATGGCCTTCCCCAAAGGGCCTCTCCCCTTAGATAACCATCCTTGGTCACCCCCTACGAAACCTCGTAGCATCATCGTGTATGATATATATGATGTGTTTGATAATTGCTAATATATATATTATATGCAGAAATTGTATCTAACTTGGTCCTACGACTGTAGGGTTTTGCCAACAATGAAGGCGCCGCTCCTATTCTGCACTGTCTGCTGCCAATACAGCCATCTCTATGAACGGGTTATTACGCCAGTTCGCCCAGGGGAGTTTTCTCGACACGACAGCTTCATATCCTTGATTACACAAGGTTGCCAACTGAAAATAGTTCGGCCCCCGTGGGCGTTTGTACCATTTTGGCCCTGCTGAGAAAAGTAGTCTTTTCAGGATACAATTGTCGTCGTAACAGATGCCCCGGCCAAATTAGCCGACGATAGTACATAAAATTAGCAATGACATTTTTCAACCAGGCTCGGTGATAAGCGTCTGTCGATCAAGTCGTGTTTTGTCCAGCCATGTGCCTCGCGCAGTAGTTCTCGACCAGTTTTATGGATCTAACGTCATTAGTGCACATAGTCCAAGTCTCGCAGCCATATAGTAATATCGGACGTGTGTAAGAAGCCTCGCGCAGTAGTTCTCGACCAGTTTTATGAATCTAACGTCATTAGTGCACATAGTCCAAGTCTCGCAGCCATATAGTAATATCGGACGTGTGTAAGAAGCCTCGCGCAGTAGTTCTCGACCAGTTTTATGGATCTAACGTCATTATTGCACATAGTCCAAGTCTCGCAGCCATATAGTAATATCGGACGTGTGTAAGAAGCCTCGCGCAGTAGTTCTCGACCAGTTTTATGGATCTAACGTCATTAGTGCACATAGTCCAAGTCTCGCAGCCATATAGTAATATCGGACGTGTGTAAGAAGCCTCGCGCAGTAGTTCTCGACCAGTTTTATGGATCTAACGTCATTAGTGCACATAGTCCAAGTCTCGCAGCCATATAGTAATATCGGACGTGTGTAAGAAGCCTCGCGCAGTAGTTCTCGACCAGTTTTATGTATCTAACGTCATTAGTGCACATAGTCCAAGTCTCGCAGCCATATAGTAATATCGGACGTGTGTAAGAATTGTACAATTTCGCCTTCGTTTTAGCATTAACGTTTGGGTTTAACCACAATCTTTCATTAAGAAATCCAAAAGCTGAAGAGGACTTCGATATTCCATTGGCTATACCGGCTTTACCATCATCGTCAGCGGTTATGTTCCATGCCAAGTATGAGAAATTATCTACATTCTCTGCCTTTTCCGGTTCTAGCAGGATCATCTGCTAGCTTTGAATGCATCAGTGCATAGTTTTGGTTTTCTGTACATTGATACGCAAGCCAAAGTTACAAGCATTTTCTTGCAGAGAGGTTGGTATAACTTGCAGCTCGCTCTCCGATGCAGGTAGTAAAACTACGTCGTCAGCGTATTCTAGATCTCATAACTTTTCTAGGTGGAAAAAAGACAACTTCCTGGTTGTTTAAAATGGCAGATTTGGGAAATTGAAAAAAATTGAAATTGGAAAATATAGGTGAAAGAATCTACTATTGTCTTACACCTGTCACCATTTTAAATTCATATGACATGCTGCCTTATGCACGTCCCCTAAACGGCGTTTTGTCGTACAGAGCCTTAACAATAGATATTATGTGAGTCGGAACACTATCTGATTCCATAATGTTGTATATAATTTTGCGATCTAGTGAGTCGAATGCAGCCTTGAAATCGGCAAATGCCACTGCATTTGGGCGCCGATAATCGTGTCGATGTTGAAGCATTTGTAGCTGAACAGATATTTACTCATGTAGCTGTTTCCGGATTAACACAGCCTGGTTTCGTGGGTGAAGTTGTCTCGATCGTTCCTAAATCGAGTTGCGACGACTGGTTTAAAGATCTTCAATACAGTTGGCAATAAGGAAATTCCGCGGTAATTCGCGCACGCACATATATATACATTATTGCTGGCAACTGTGATTAAAATTAATAATAAAATTATTAAAATAACAATACAATTATCATTCTTCGGCTAATGAATGCCATTGTACATGACTAGAAATTGGTTTATTTTAATATAATATAAAGATGGTAGATGATAAAATATCGGTGAGTGACTTAACTCTACCAATCATAAAGTTTATCAACGGGGATGACATGTCTGAACGGATGTCAGTGTCAGAGAAAATGTCTGAGCTATGTGTTCCAACTTCATCGCAGTCGTTTCTTCAATAGCAAAACGAACTAGCCGAATTCAAAACCAAACTTGACAATTTTGAGTAGAAATTGGGCGAAGAAATGACTTTGACTCGGTCTAAACTAGACCATTTGTCGGGCAAATTCGAAGAGTTAGTTCAATGAGTTCTGCGAAAAACTATGCAAACATCAAACAGACTGTGCCGAAAGTGTCGACTGAGCTATCTTTGAACTACATCTTGGCGTGCAAGCTATCAGTGAATCTATTCATCAGCTACGTCAGCAGGTGTTTCCTATTTCTGCATTATCAATAGACGAAATTTCAGAAACTCTGAACCACTTATCATTTGTCAACTTAAGGGAATATACTGTCTCTTTCTGTTATTTTAATCTTATTACACATTATTAAAGGTCTTGGTACCTTATTATAAATTTTTGACGCATCATTTGTCCGTTATTCAACATTCGGTGTATATCATTTAACCTGAAGGTACTTAATGTATGTGTAAAGTACAACTTAGATAAGAATCTGTTTTTTTTCATGAAAACTGTCATATTGCTACTTTCCAGACTGTTAATACTTTTCCTCCGGAGCATGCTCTTCAAGGGAGGTGGAGTGAAACAAAGCGGACAACAGTGACCCATTGTACATGACTTCAAATTGGTTTATTTTAGTATAAAACTGTAAGTGAGAAAGAACTGCCTGGCTGTTTGAAAAATGTCGCAGTGTGAAAGGAAATGGAATTTGTTCCTGAAGTTGTAGGGTAAATATATTATTTGATTTTACGTTGTTTCAGTTTTTTTGTTATATCGGTGAGCCTATCATACTTTGTCATGATGTGTGAGTAACTCTTTAGCTCCGGGACCAACGCTACAATATATATGTCTATCAAAATATATATCCAATACGAAAGATATAATAGAGCATAAAAAATTGCCAGATAGCATAAAGCTCATTATTCTATGTGGCAATATTTTATGATTTATTATATATATACTGTATATCTGACCAATTATTAGGCTCCAGCCACATAATATTACATATATGAGACCCAATATTTGATACGCTTAAAATGAAAGGCTTTTAACATGCGTATTTATAACTGAGCTACATAACCGCATTTAGTAATGCTTTAATTATTTGAACACGCTTTCTACCAGCCGAAGGGATCAAATTTCATGCTGGCTTGGCATGATTGAATGAATCATGAGAAACATTTTCTTGCAATAAATACTACGGTTGAAAGCCAGATTTTATAACCATTATTTGAGTTGTCGCAAAGTTACTTCAATATTCTCCGAGATTGTTATTAATGAAGACTGTTTTCAATGAAAATTTTGCCATATTCCTGGTTAGCAGTAGACCTGAAATTCATCCTTAATTAATGGTAACTTTTTATTCGTAAAAAATTAAGAAGTTGAAATTAATTTAGTTTAAGAAATCCTTAATAAAGGTGCTTTGTCTGAAACCGCATAGTTTTATGATTCTATAGCTTCAGTCCGAAAGATATTGTCTATAAGGGTAGTACGTCACAGCAATATAAAAGTTAAGTCAAAAATGGTTACGAGATATAATCGATTACAGACCAAATAAGTGCATCCATACTGTTGTACATGTGACTTCCACAGAATACTACAAATCAGCATCGATAATCGCCAATTATCCCTGCTCCTATGGGTGTAGTAACACTTGCTCGCTATGATACTTAATAAAAACTATTTATGATCTGGAACAATAGTAATGACTATAATTTTTAATGTGACCTATTAACGCCTGTACGTCTCTGGTTTGCCTTAGATATTGTCATACAAATCGAAAATCCTGAGTCTGACTCCTGCTAGCCGTTATTTGACTCCTGAGAGGATAGCCAACCTATGCTCCTCCTGTGAGCATTTATGATATAGCAGTAATATTCACGTATGCTAGCTTGGGAAAATATTTGAATCATATTGGCTCAACTATCCAATTATATACCCGATTTCGTACGTTAATTAGGTGAGTTGAATCTGGCCAGCCGTCGACATAATGATTCTTTGTCAGGCGATCACGCTTGATAATAAAACTCAGTCATAACATTTGACAGAGAACTAGTTTGGACTTCTCGGGCATGTATGGGACTTTCTAATGTAATCATAAATCACGGGGGAAACCTGTTCTGTCATATGAAAAGGATAGAGGAAACCAGTATGGAGCAAGGATAAAACCACGTTTATGTGGAATAAAACAATAACACTGTTACTAAAACAATAATCATACGCTGTCGGGTGTCCAGAATTTCTAACATGACATTCCATACGTTTACATAACACAAATCAGTCAAATTTACGATCACAAATTAAACTACCGTCTCACTATTAAGCAAGATACACATGTTACATAAAACATTGAAGGGTAATAAGATATTTGAAGTGGGACCGCAAATCTTTAAAGGACCCCAACGATCAAACAGCAACAAGCGCTAAGCCTTATGCGGCGTTCACGTTATAATGTCCCCAACGTTTGGAACCTATGTACCCCACACAGTGTCAGACACACTGTTGACAACAGGGTGTCTTAGACACCCCCATGTTTTTAATAAATTTTTTCAACGGTAGCTAGCTACGCGTATTACCAATTGCCGACAGTGTCAGGCACACCGTGTCTTCTGGCAGTTTTATTGACACTGTTCGGAATTATTTGAGCAATGTTCATATGGGCTAGATACAAATATCGAGAATTTAGGAAAAACTCCACAGGACAGTTGACTAATAAACCGCATTCGCTACACACGGTGTCCGTTATAGTTAATTCGCGCCAAATTGGTAGCTAAGGGTGTGTACGACACTGTCTAGAAAAAATTTAGTAGCTAAGGGTGTGTCGTACACCCTCGGCATTTGATTTACAGTATGGGTGTCACCCTGACTGTCTATACGGTAGGGTCGCGACTACAGGGGGTCAAAAGTTCCAAACAGCGGGGACATTATAACGTGAACGCCGCATTATGATACAATTTCAAAACGAAAGTAAACATCAAAAGTGCATTATGAAACATTCAATGGGATTATTAAACAATCTGATGCAAATCTTCTAACCGGAGCCATAAAAACAAAATCACAATTGCCAACCGAATGTTCTCATCAAACGCATCTGGTGTTTCAGGAAAGATTCGTTGTTGGCGTTATGACTCTGTCAACGTCCTACAAAGTGTTTGCCACCATTTTGCCAAAGTTACCACGCCGAACGTAATAAAGGGACAATAAAGTTGTTTTGAAAAAATCTTGTACAGATTTAAGCCTCGATTCGAAAATTTCTGGCAAATAAATATGCCAATTTATTTAGTTGTAGCATACACATTCGGATTATAGTGCAAGTTTATTTCATCTATAAATGTACGCAACAGAGACAGATTTTATTTTTGGAAGTTTTTACAATTTTATAATTCTATTTTCTTGCTTTGCCTGTATGATACTGTGCTCTTTGTAAGAAATATCATCCTTAAAAAGAGAAATCGTTTTTCAAACATACATGTGCATACATCAGTGATTATCTATTGTTTATAGACATATTATAAGTGATTATCTATTTCGTATTTTAAGAAGTTTTTGTAATTTAACAAATCTTTTTTCTTACTTTATCCGTGTTATACAGTACTCTTTGTAAGAAATATCATGCTTAAAAAGAGAAATCGTTTTTCAAATATACATGTGCATACATCAGTGATTATCTATTGTTTTAGGAAGGTTTTGTAATTTTATAAATTTTTTCTTGCTTTATCCGTATGACACAGTGGCTTTTGTATGGAATATCAATTTTATTCCAGTATATTTGATGCTTCATGAAAAACAGTGAGTTTACAGTTGGCTTCTGGAAGTCAACCACGGTTCCCAGTTTGCACTTTATTTAAAATAGTATTATTTGTCATAAACTTATATGAGTAAAACGTAACAAATGTTAACTCGACCCTGGGTTCAAACCGAAGATATTTGGTTATAAGTTAAGCTTCGCGCCATCCGGCCATTGTCACAATAGTGTTATAATTCATGTTTCTTATGGCGTGTTCACAGCTCAAACCTTTTGCTCAAATTTTGACCAAATTTTGATCAAACTTTGAAAGCAACTTTTTTGCATTTTGGTAACTTTGACATGTGAACACTGTTCAAACTTTTCAAGGATATTCCTGTAGCCAACCGCCAAATAAGCATTACTTGAAAAGTTTGAGCTTAAAATTTGAACAAAAAGTTTGAGCGTGTCGACATGTCTTTATTCTCCAGATATAGCTCTATAAAATTACACGCCTCATGTGGTTTGGTGGTATGTTCTCCTGTGTTGCTATTGCAGCTGGGCCATCGATTCGAATGGGGTTTCAATTACAACCTCCGATTTTAAAAATTCTGGCCCCATAACAAAAATTTATTAAATACTAGGCTACATTTATTATTTTACAGAACCTTTCTGGTCAGGCGGCATCAATAACTCATCACTTGTGTGGAGCGACGCCTGACACAGAATGTGAGTAAAGTAGAAAACAATGTCATGGTGCTGCGCATATAGAAAGAGGTAACAAGACATTCCTGTGATATTTCGAAATTTGACACTAGGACCCGGGAAAGTTACTTTTATTAATTGTCCAGATGCTCAATGTGTTGTTCATACCTGTCAAGTTCTTATCTTCAAGCACCCTGGAGCAGCACTGCCCCCTCCCCCAGAAAAACAAGCCGACCTGGGAGTCACGTCTTTTGTGCTCCAGATTTTCTCAAATTTTTGTCCGTTTACTCAAAATTTTGAAAGCGCCTTCCCGAGGTGTGGGTAGTAAATATGGGTTGTGAAGCTGTTCCATCCTTTAGGAGATAACAACAAACAACAGCAACCAACAACAGCAAACAACAACAAACAAAAACAACAATAACAAAAAGCAACAAACAACAACAAAAAACAACAATAAATAACAAGCAACAACAAACGACAACAACAAACAACAACAACAAAAAACAACAAAAACAACAACAAACAACAACAACAACAAACAACAACAAAACAAACTATAACAAAAACAACAACAAACAACAACAACAGTTTATAAGAATAATTACATTATGTTACTTAGGTGTGTTCACACGTTCAAACTTTTTGCTCAAACTTTGAGCTCAAAATTCGATCTCAAAATTTGATCAAATTTTGATAAAAATTTGACAGTGATTTTTAGAGGAAAATGGCGATATTTCAAAATACGCTGAAACATTTTCAGGTAGTACAACTCGCCTATGATTGGTAACGGAAATATTCATGAAAGGTTTGAACAGTGTTCACACGTTCAAACTTGCAAAAAATGCAAAAAAGTCGCTTTCAAATTTTGATTAAAATTTGAGCTCAAAATATGACCAAAATTTGAGCTAAAAGTTTGAGCGAGTGAACACGCCTTTACGCTGAAAATAATATGACATATAAGACGGACGCAATATTGTATTTTGTATAAACTATCATGAATATCCAATAAAAGTAGGAAAGCTGGGAAGGGGACGAAACCAACCTACACCCAGGTCAAGCTAAAGGTGTCTGTCATACCGCACCAATCTATATAAATTTACTAACTTGAAAAAGAACTGAATTTCTTGCGAGTTTTGTTGCGAGTACCAAAAGGTTATTTTGCACTAAAGCTGGGAGTGAATGCCAAGCATCCACCGTTCTTACCACAAAGTTGTAGCTGAATTTTTTGACATTGCATCCAGGTTTTGCGAGCTTCATGTTGTGATCTCTAGTTTTTATATTTGTTGATGTAATATATATATGTGAGCAAACTTTTACCTCATTGTTTAGGGATTTGTAATCCATGACGTGGTCGGATTTCGAACGTTGAAGCTCTGGTGGGTTGATTTTGTCATATTCTAGTCTAAATTTATAGGTTTGCGCAGCAATACTAGCCCTAGCAAATCGAATAATCTGCGAGAAAAATAACGTTGTACTCACTCCATTTTATCAACTTCCATAAGTGCTCAAGGCGACCATACTGGATACGCGTGTTCAAGAATTGAGCGAACGTGGCAAAGGGCAGGTCACTAGCAAAGCATCGACCTTACAATTTAAAAAGAACGGAACAGTATATTTATAATGAGATAAGCTTTCATAGTTGTATAATTATACAGTGATCATTAAGGCTAATGTTTTTGTGTAACAAAATTCATACATCTTCATATGAGTTAACTGTAGAGATTACCTCAGCGTTCAGAGCATAAAATTTGGATTTTGCCTTATGTAAAACGTTACATTTCGGAATAGAAACGCTCAATAGCCACGCGTTGGACCAATGTGAAACAGCTATTAGCGCGTTTTGCATCAATTATGTATGGTGCAAGTTGTCACTTGGCAAAACGTAGTGTATTGGGTAAGCTCATCGGCAAATATATTACATGATATTTTAGGCATATAAGTTACAACGTCATTTATGTATAACAAAAATAAAGTTGGGCCAAGTGCGCTGCCTTGCGATAGTCCTGACGTGATGTTTGTGGGCTAAGAGTATATGTTATTTAGTTTTACTCTAAATTTACAACCTTTGAGAAAGGCACGTAGCCATCTGTGTAGGCTACCGTCTACTCCAGTAGCCGACAATTTGTGTAGGAACTAAGTATGCGAGACGGTATCAAAAGGTTTTGCGCAGACTATATGCTATATATTAGCAGTTTTTTTCATTTAGGCAATATGTTAAATTATACAATGATTAAAGAATTTCAGTAATTGTATATTTGTTGACGTAAATCCGTGCTGGTTGCGGCAGATAATTTAATAATTTGGTTATCGAATTCGTTACGATAGACCTCATCACTTCACAGCATGTTGAAACTAATGACACTGGGCAGCAATTTACTGGAGTTGACGAATCTTCTTCTTAAAATTGCTACAATGTTAGAGCGTAATCATGTACTTTAGAAGGACACCAATAATAAAGGATTGTTCGAAAATTTGGGGAAATCGGAATACATACCTAGTCACGTATTTCTTTTAGAAAATATTGTAAAAATCCGTGTGGTAAATGGCTATGTATTATTTTTAGGGATGTCAGAAATTTATGGACTATTTGAGGCGCAACATAATTCCGAGATAGCTTGAATTTATATGTTAGGAGAGCGCACGCGGGGGAGGGGTTGGTTGGCACTAACAAAGTCAAATGACCAAGCTTCTGCTAAGATATCGGCGCATGTATAGCCGTCTGTTTCGAGATGTCTCGAATAGTTGATTTCAACGCCTCCACTATGCCGGAATTTCCGGACAGTTTACATTTCATATACTGAAACTATGAGTTACCATTTTCACTGTCCAAGATTTTATTCTATCGATTCTTTTTGAAGGTTGAAATAGCTTTTTAGCGCACTTTACACTCAATTTGTTGTACGAAGTATATTTTTTAATTGTTTTTGATATTTTTCATAGGCGATGTTTTAGTTGTCAAAGCATTGCCATATACAAAAGTAGTGCACTTTCTTGTATTTTAGGTACGAATGTTACATTAACACTGTTAACGACAGTTAAAAAGCACAATCAATTATATTCAACAGTGAAGTATGGGTATTGTAATTGATTCCAAGACAGGGGTAATCGATACAAAGTTTACATTTCGAAAATGTACATTTTAAAGTTATATAGCATTTTTCCGTTTTAGCTCTAGACTACGAAAATTTTCCAACTATGCTAAACTCCATGCTAACATGGCCAGAAAAGTAAATTTTGTATATTAATATTCAAGATATTTAGAGGCGAACTTGTCAGTATTATATCAAACACATCTTTACCTCCAGTGGGAAAATCGACAATTTGGTGTAAACCTGTCTGAAGTATCAAATTCATGAAATGATCAACAGTACTCCAGTGGTGGAAATAGACAATTCGGTGTAACCCTGTCTGAAGTATCAAATTCATGAAATGATCAACAGTACTCCAGTGGTGGAAATCGACAATTTGGTGTAACCCTGTCTGAAGTATCAAATTCATGAAATGATCAACGGTTCTCCAGTGGGGAAATCGACAATTTGGTGTAACCCTGTCTGAAGTATCAAATTCATGAAATGATCAACAGTACTCCAGTGGTGGAAATCGACAATTTGGTGTAAACCTGTCTGAAGTATCAAATTCATGAAATGATCAACAGTACTCCAGTGGTGGAAATCGACAATTTGGTGTAACCCTGTCTGAAGTATCAAATTCATGAAATGATCAACGGTTCTCCAGTGGGGAAATCGACAATTTGGTGTAACCCTGTCTGAAGTATCAAATTCATTAAATGATCAACAGTTCTCCAGTGGGAAATCGACAATTTGGTGTAATCCTGTCTGAAGTATCAAATTCATGAAATGATCAACAGTACTCCAGTGGTGGAAATCGACAATTTGGTGTAAACCTGTCTGAAGTATCAAATTCATGAAATGATAAACAGTACTCCAGTGGTGGAAATCGACAATTTGGTGTAACCCTGTCTGAAGTATCAAATTCATGAAATGATCAACAGTACTGCAGTGGGGAAATCGACAATTTGATGTAACCCTGTCTGAAGTATCAAATTCATGAAATGATCAACAGTACTCCAGTGGGGAAATCGACCATTTGGTGTAACACTGTCTGAAGTATCAAATTCATGAAGTGATCAACAGTACTCCAGTGGCGAAATCGACCATTTGGTGTAACCCTGTCTGAAGTATCAAATTCATGAAATGATCAACAGTACTCCAGTGGGGAAATCGACAATTTGGTGTAACGCTGTCTGAAGTATCAAATTCATGAAATGATCAACAGTACACCAGTGGCGAAATCGACCATTTGGTGTAACCCTGTCTGAAGTATCAAATTCATGAAATGATCAACAGTACTCCAGTGGGAAAATCGACCATTTGGTGTAACCCTGTCTGAAGTATCAAATTCATGAAATGATCAATAATACTTTGCCATGGTCAGCGGTATTACGCCTCCAATTTACTATTACCGACTATTACCAGGTCAGACTATGATACAAAAATTTTCAAGTTATGAAACTAATATGGTATGTCAAATTGTGTTACGACGAACGATAGATACATACGAATCTATGTTTGAAGGGCAAGTCGACAGCTGCAACTTCTAAGGCTGAGAAAGTACTACCTATTATAATTGTAAAGTACACAATTTTCTCAAACGCAATGAAACACGTATGGAAAGTGGACGTCACCAAAAATAGTGAAACATACAATTGGGGACCATATATTATGTTTGCAAGGAATACATTACCGATAATCCATACATCATGAATCAACGATTCAGAGGGCTACCCCTTGAGGCCTGGATCCTCCCCTTGAGTCTTTTGTGTACTACCTGAAGATACCCCATACTCTCCACTGGTGCTCCACAACCCCGGCCCTCCAAATTTTGGTAAAATTTAGTAAAAATGGGGCGAAAATTAATTAAAAGGGAGTAAAATTTGTAACAATGGGCTGTAGACGGGGCCGGTCGTCTACCGTTTTAGCACGCCCTCCGCCAGAGGACCTCTTTCGAGGGCCCCACCTTCTTAAGAAAACCTTCCTGCCGCCGACCATCGCTACTACCCTGCCCTCCACTGACCACGGAGCGTCAGCATGTGAGCGGTAATCCGCCTTTTCTGCTAAGCTATTATGGTTTACCGTTATTTATAACGTTGTTTGATCTAAATATCGTTGCATGGGCAGTTCTGAAACTTCCTAGTTGGCATTAATTTTCATGTTTTTTATGAGAGTATTGATTCAACATAATTGTTTGGCGAGACGGCAACTTGCTGAAGCTGAAGTAAACACAGTTCATTTTTTACAAAACATAACAATGTTCATTTTTTACAACGAAGTATGTATTTTGAACTGCTTTTTATAGACATTATACCATGTTTTACACTGTATTTACAGGCACAGAGTGTAATCCAGCAAATCATTGATGGGGGGGGGGGTTGTTAGGACTGTAGCCACGTACAATTAGTGCACGGCCAAGGGTTGGCCAGTGGTCCTGGATTGTCAGTTCAGCCTCGACAAATGTTGAAAATCAGAATAGATATGGTGTACGAAACTAATGTAAATATATGATGTAGTAACATAAAATTGGAATGTATTACATAGATAAACGTATTTGCGTAACTTATTGGGAAAATGGGGCTTTGTTGGAATTGAACTCCAGTGACAAGGCGGTAGTGATTTCTACAAAATACCAATGCATTCTCACATATATTTTTATAGATAAACATACTGCGGCAAGAAATACAAATTTGCATATCAGATAGAGCGTACAGGTTCTTAAATTTGGATGAGAACGGAACAATTCCATATATGGCTCATAATTCTTGCCAAATATTTGAATTTTTGATATTATCTGTGGGTAAATTATGGATACCCCACCAACCATCCTTTGTAATACCCGATATCGGGTCGCAAATCATTGTTGCGGAAAATAAGATATATTTCAATCGATCGTTCTAGTCATGCGCTTGGTGTTCTTGGTAAATGATATTAAACGTAATTATGTAAACGGAGATGTTATTTAAAGATAAAAATTCCAGCATTTAATTTTACAAACTAGGCGTAAATGTTTGATATTTCAAACTAACGAGTTTTACTTTAAGAGAGGTATATGATATTAAACGTAATGATGTAAACGGAAGATGTTCTTTAAAAGCAAAAATTCCAGCATTTGATTTTACAAACTAGGCGTAAATGTTTGATATTTCGAAACTAACGAGTTTTACTTTTAGAGAGGTATATGATATTAAACGTAATGATGTAAACAGAGACGCAATATCTGAAGCAAATCAAATAAAGTTTATAATTTAGAGAACATTAATATGAACAAAATTAACATTAACACTAGCCAATACGTAGTTGCTAACGTTTCTATTGGCGTACCGGTGCTGTGTTCAAGAATTGGTACGTTGAATATGAAAACGAAGTATTTAATGAATAAAAACGAAAATTTGTATTAAAATGCGAACATGATGTTCTAATGACGTGCACATTAGTGCTGGAGAATTCAAGAGCTGGCTTCATAGAAACGCACGTTTTTAGACATTCAAAAACTGTGTTCTTAAATAAAACAATATTTTTTGATAAAATGTATGTAGTCGTAAGAACCCTTGACAAACTGTATCGTCTTAAAAATAGTAAAACAGTAATTGTTAGTCTAAATCACTGCAATTCCAGGCTTGCACCTGACTGCATTGTGTAACACGTGTACAGACATTAAAACAACTGTATAACATCATAACTTGTAACGCTCTAAACTAAAACAATGCTAACTGTTAACCTGCTAATATTGTAATATCATTTCCCTCTCTAAAAGCAAAATTCGTTAGTTTGAAATATCAAACATTTACGCCTAGTTTGTAAAATCAAATGCTGGAATTTTCATCTTTAAATAACATCTTCGTTTACATAATTACGTTCAATATCATATACCTCTCTAAAATTAAAACTCGTTAGTTTGAAATATCAAACATTTACGCCTAGTATGTAAAACCAAATGCTGGAATTTTCATCTTTAAATAACATCTTCGTTTAATATAATATACCTCTCTAAAAGTAAAATTCGTTAGTTTGAAATATCAAACATTTACGCCTAGTTTGTAAAATTAAACGCTGGAATTTTCATCTTTAAATAACATCTTCGTTTACATAATTAATACGTTTAATTTCATATAGCTCTCTAAAAGTAAAACTCGTTAGTTTGAAATATCAAACATTTACGCCTAGTTTGTAAAATTAAACGCTGGAATTTTCATCTTTAAATAACATCTTCGTTTACATAATTATGTTTAATATCATATACCTCTCTAAAAGTAAAATTCGTTAGTTTGAAATATCAAACATTTACGCCTAGTTTGTAAAATTAAATGCTGGAATTTTCATCTTTAAATAACATCTTCGTTTACATAATTACGTTTAATATCATATACCTCTCTAAAAGTAAAACTCGTTAGTTTGAAATATCAAACATTTACGCCTAGTTTGTAAAATCAAATGCTGGAATTTTCATCTTTAAATAACATCTTCGTTTACATAATTACGTTTAATATCATATACCTCTCTAAAAGTAAAATTCGTTAGTTTGAAATATCAAACATTTACGCCTAGTTTGTAAAATCGAATGCTGGAATTTTTGTCTTTAAATAACATCTCTGTTTACATCATTACGTTTAATATCATATACCTCTCTAAAAGTAAAACTCGTTAGTTTGAAATATCAAACATTTACGCCTAGTTTGTAAAATCAAATGCTGGAATTTTTGTCTTTAAATAACATCTCCGTTTACATCATTACGTTTAATATCATATACCTCTCTTAAAGTAAAACTCGTTAGTTTGAAATATCAAACATTTACGCCTAGTTTGTAAAATTAAATGCTGGAATTTTTATCTTTAAATAACATCTCCAGCAATACGTAACTGAAC
>JASANE010009965.1:0-13087 GCA_030248225.1 Trileptium ribeirensis
TGAATTCGAGTGGAATGAGCGAGCGAAGCGAGCTCATTCCACTCTCGAGCGAAGCGAGCGAATGGAACGAGAATTTTCAATTTTGGCTCTGGAGGGGGGTTGAGGAGGTCCTGTATGTGTGTCTGTGTGTCTGTGTGTCTGTGTGTGTCGCACCTGGATCTCGATAACGGTTGGGCGGATTTTGATGCAAGATAGCTGATTCGAACCTCAATGGTCGATTTAGGTGTAGTGACTGAGCCCGATTTTTGAATTTTTTCCCGTGGGAAAAGTTATGGGGCAAAATGACGTCATTTTGGCCCAATTTTCGGGCACCTCCCCCAGTTTTTGCGAATTTTATCAATAAGTAAACGAGGTATCCGCAAACTCATAGGCCTATTCCATGTAGCTTTACCAGGACTTTCCAATGATATATAACAAGTTTTTCAACTACTTCCCAATCTGGAGTCTGTAAGTTTATAGTTGGCGCCAAATTTCATGTTTGGTGAAAAGTCGTGGGAAATGCACCTAAATGTGTCTTTTTTGTTGCTTTTAGTGTCTTATATGGAGTTTTCTGGGCAGATAAACTCATTTCAAGAGTTAAAAAATTGTTGGGCAAATCTTTTTTACATTTCTGGTTCATACTTGGCATAAAAATGACGTTTTCGAACTTTTTGGTGACAAGTCGTGAGAAAAGCAACTGAATGTGTGTTTATTGTTGGTTTTAGTGTCGGATATGGGGTCTTCTGGGCCGACAAGCTCATTGCGAGTGTCAAGAATATTGTGTAGCAAATATTTTTCACACTTATGCTTCATACTTGCTATGAAAAATGAGATTTTTTCAAGTGTCGGTTTGAATTCTTTAACGTTCTTCTCACGGTTAATTAAGGGTTTTATTGAATTATTAAATTGTTAGTTCATAGTTTTTGTACTCGTTGTATGATGTTTTGTCTACTGCATACGTTGTCTATCAAAAGAGGCGGGCGTAACTATGACTCATCACTCACTGTTTATATAATGCTGCACCTGCGTACTATGTGTAGGCTTTGTTTGTGTGTGCTTTCTACAACAGACTTCGAGGGATTGTTCTCACCACTCGAATTCTGGCTCGCAAGCGAGCTTCACTAGTTATAGTCAGATATAGAAATATATACATAAATTTTAGTCGAAAAACGATTCGAACGAAACAGCGATGATTAGTTTAGCCTGATTATAGTAACCAGTTTCGAGACAATTCAATGTTGTTTGTCCAACCGGTCCATATTCTCCGTCACACTCATACGTTATGTCGGCAGCCACAACGATGTCTTTATTCGATGTCAAATGCCCATTCGCAACGATTGATATGTTCCAACATGTTACGACTGCAAGTTTCCTTGTCAAAAGCATAGTTTTACAAGCTCAATATCTAATGCGGCGCTCACATTGTATTATCCCCACAGTTTGGAGCTTTTGACTCCCCGTAGTGACGACCCGAACGTATAGACAGTCAGGATCACGGTTTCCCCACAAATCAATCACTTAGTGTATACAGCACACCCTTAGCTACTACATTTTTTGTTTACGGTGTCGCACAAACCATTTGCTGTCATGTTTTTTGCGAATTAACATTATCTGTGCCTAAGGCGATGTATTATTCACTTGCGTGTTAGTGTTTCTTAAAATTCACGGTATTTGTTTCTAGAATATGTGCACGTTGACACGTTGGTATGCAGCACTCCGTCTATAAAACTACAAAGAGGACACAGTGACATTAACGCCGTCAGAAAATGACGACACTCATAGATAGTTATCCTTGAAAAGGTTTGTCAAAAACATAGTGTGCCTAAGACATCCTGTTGTCGAGGGTGTGTCTGGCGCCGTGTGATGTACATAGGTTGCAAATATAGTAGTCTGTAACGTGAACACCGCATATAACGCCGTAACGTAAAATTTTAATTATTGAACAAACAATATGGAACAATATCTAATATGTATATAATATTTTGGTATATTTTTAAATATGCCAATCTGCTCAGAACTCTGTAAAAACAGTGGTGTTTTAAACTTTTGTCTAAAACGCTGACCGCTAATTGTTCTAAATAACTATGACCTGTCTGAAAACCTAATATAGATGGTAATATGCTCATAGTACGCTAGGTACAAGAATTTTACTGACAACAAATCTCAAACTACTCACCTAGATGAAATATATCAACCAAATTGCGTTACCTTAACTTGCTCCTGCATAAAATACCAAATATCAAATCTGTTTTTTTTTCTAAAATTTTTCTAAAAATTTCTTCTAAAATGTTCAGTGCAAATCGTTCGACATAACTATGACCGATGTCAAAAGTTACTATAGGTCGGTAATATACTCAAAGTAAGTAAGGTACAAGAATTTTTTTACATCAAGCCTCAAACTATTCACAAAAATGAACTAAATCGATCAAATTCGTTGCCTAAAAACTTAGTACTGCATAAAGTTATAGTATGCAGCAAATATCAAATCCGTCATATCATTATAAATAGGTCTCAAAATAATTAGTCACCGATACCTTGACAATACGGAAACTCGCGGTCATACAGAAGGTTCTGCTGGCAATTTAGTTTCGACGCTCCGATAATATTATAACCCCAGTCGCAGCTGAATTGGATTTCTTGGTCTGGTGTTGCGCCGCATTCACTCGTTTCAACGCTATCGCCGACCAAACCACCATTTGTGATAACTGGTCTTTGACAGTTTCCTGTAGTAAGTGAATATGGTTCACTCGTACCTAACACCAGAAAACAAAATAATTTTTGCGATTTCATCAGCAGCTCAACGACGCTAAAGCAGGCATTAGCCAAAATTTAGGCCAATGAATGAATTTCAGCTTGTGCCAATGTTCCAATGTCATTATATGTAACTGCCCTCTTGTCTTCCATCTGATCAAAATCAGTACACGCGCACCGTCTAACAATATCAATCCACAGGTCGAAGGCTAGTTATTGATGTCATTTACGTTTACCATATATATCATAGATTCTAAGGCCTTTAGGGGTAGCCGGGGTATCAGTACACGTGCACCGACTAACCATATCACTCCACAGGTCGAAAGCTAGTTATTGATGTCATTTACGTTTACCATATATATCATAGATTCTAAGGCTTTTACGGGTAGCCGTGGTATCACTACAATAGCACCGTCTAACAGTATCAATCCACAGATCGAAGGTTAGTTATTGATGTCATTTACGTTTACCATATATATCATAGATTCTAAGGCCTTTAGGGGTAGCCGGGGTATCAGTACACGCGCACCGACTAACCATATCACTCCACAGGTCGAAGGCTAGTTATTGATGTCATTTACGTTTACCATATATATCATAGATTTTAAGGCTTTTAGGGGTAGCCGTGGTATCACTACACGCGCACCGTCTAACAATATCAATCCACAGGTCGAAGGCTAGTTATTGATGTCATTTACTTTTACCATATTTATCCTTGTTTCTAAGGCTTTTAGGGGTAGCCCTGGTATCATTACACGCGCACCGTCTAACAATATCAATCCACAGGTCGAAGGCTAGTTATTGATGTCATTTACGCTTACCATATATATCATAGATTCTAAGGCCTTTAGGGGTAGCCGGGGTATCAGTACACGCGCACCGTCTAACAATATCAATCCACCGGTCGAAGGTTAGTTATTGATGTCATTTACGTTTACCATATATATCATAGATTCTAAGGCTTTTAGGGGTAGCCGTGGTATCACTACACGCGCACCGTCTAACAATATCAATCCACAGGTCGAAGGCTAGTTATTGATGTCATTTACGTTTACCATATATATCATAGATTCTAAGGCTTTTAGGGGTAGCCCGGGTATCATTACACGCGCACCGTCTAACAATATCAATCCACAGGTCGAAGGCTAGTTATTGATGTCATTTACGTTTACCATATATATCATAGATTGTAAGGCCTTTAGGGGTAGCCGGGGTATCAGTACACGCGCACCGTCTAACAATATCACTCCACAGGTCGAAGGCTAGTTATTGACGTCATTTACGTTTACCATATATATCATAGATTCTAAGGCCTTTAGGGGTAGCCGGGGTATCACTACACGCGCACCGCCTAACAATATCAATGCACAGGTCGAAGGTTAGTTATTGATGTCATTTACGTGTACCATATATATGGATTCTAAGGCATTTAGGGGGTAACCGGGGTGTCACTACACGCACACCGTCTAACAATATCAATCCACAGGTCGAAGGCTAGTTATTGACGTCATTTACGTTTACCATATATATCATAGATTCTAAGGCCTTTAGGGGTAGCCGGGGTATCACTACACGCGCACCGCCTAACAATATCAATGCACAGGTCGAAGGTTAGTTATTGATGTCATTTACGTGTACCATATATATGGATTCTAAGGCATTTAGGGGGTAACCGTGGTATCACTACACGCGCACCGTCTAACAATATCAATCCACAGGTCGAAGGCTAGTTATTGATGTCATTTACGTTTACCATATATATCATAGATTCTAAGGCTTTTAGGGGTAGCCCGGGTATCATTACACGCGCACCGCCTAACAATATCAATGCACAGGTCGAAGGTTAGTTATTGATGTCATTTACGCTTACCATATATATCATAGATTCTAAGGCTTTTAGGGGTAGCCCGGGTATCATTACACGCGCACCGTCTAACAATATCAATCCACAGGTCGAAGGCTAGTTATTGATGTCATTTACGTTTACCATATATATCATAGATTGTAAGGCCTTTAGGGGTAGCCGGGGTATCAGTACACGCGCACCGTCTAACAATATCACTCCACAGGTCGAAGGCTAGTTATTGACGTCATTTACGTTTACCATATATATCATAGATTCTAAGGCTTTTAGGGGTAGCCCGGGTATCATTACACGCGCACCGTCTAACAATATCAATCCACAGGTCGAAGGCTAGTTATTGATGTCATTTACGTTTACCATATATATCATAGATTGTAAGGCCTTTAGGGGTAGCCGGGGTATCAGTACACGCGCACCGTCTAACAATATCACTCCACAGGTCGAAGGCTAGTTATTGACGTCATTTACGTTTACCATATATATCATAGATTCTAAGGCCTTTAGGGGTAGCCGGGGTATCACTACACGCGCACCGCCTAACAATATCAATGCACAGGTCGAAGGTTAGTTATTGATGTCATTTACGTGTACCATATATATGGATTCTAAGGCATTTAGGGGGTAACCGGGGTGTCACTACACGCACACCGTCTAACAATATCAATCCACATGGCGAAGGTTAGTTATTGATGTCATTTACGTTTACCATATATATCATAGATTCTAAGGCCTTTAGGGGTAGCCGGGGTATCACTACACGCGCACTGTCTAACAACATCAATCCACAGGTCGAAGGTTAGTTATTGATGTCATTTACTTTTACCATATATATCCTAGATTCTAACGCCTTTACGGGGTAGCCGGGGTATCACTACACTCCCAGCGTCTAACAATATCAATCCGCAGGGCGAAGGTTAGTTATTGATGTCATTTACGTTTACCATATATATTATAGATTCTAAGGCCTTTAGGTGGTAGCCGGGTTATCACTACACGCCCAGCGTCTAACAATATCAATCCGCAGGTCGAAGGGTAGTTATTGATGTCATTTACGTTTACCATATATATCATAGATTCTAAGGCCTTTAGGTGGTAGCCGGGGTATCACTACACGCCCAGCGTCTAACAATATTAATCAAAAAGTCGAAGGTTAGTTATTGATGTCATTTACGTTTACCATATATATCATAGGTTCTAATGCCTTTAGGGGGTAGCCGGGGTATCACTACACGCGCACCGTCTAACAATATCAATCAACAAGTCGAAGGTTAGTTATTGATGTCATTTACGTTTACTATATATATCATCGATTCTAAGGCCTTTAGGTGGTAGCCGGGGTATCACTACACGCCCAGCGTCTAACAATATCAATCCACAAGTCGAAGGTTAGTTATTGATATCATTTACGTTTACCATATATATCATAGATTCTAAGGCCTTTAGGTGGTAGCCGGGGTATCACTACACGCCCAGCGTCTAACAATATCAATCCACAAGTCGAAGGTTAGTTATTGATGTCATTTACGTTTACCATATATATCATAGATTCTAAGGCCTTTAGGTGGTAGCCGGGGTATCACTACACTCCCAGCGTCTAACAATATCAATCCGCAGGTCGAAGGTTGGTTACTGATGTCATTTACGTTTACCATATATATCATAGATTCTAAGGCCTTTAGGTGGTAGCCGGGGTATCACTACACTCCCAGCGTCTAACAATATCAATCCACAAGTCGAAGGTTAGTTATTGATGTCATTTACGTTTACCATATATATCATAGATTCTAAGGCCTTTAGGTGGTAGCCGGGATATCACTACACTCCCAGCGTCTAACAATATCAATCCACAAGTCGAAAGTTAGTTATTGATGTCATTTACGTTTACCATATATATCATAGATTCTAAGGCCTTTAGGGGTAGCCGGGGTATCAGTACACGCGCACCGTCTAACAATATCAATCCACAGGTCGAAGGTTAGTTATTGATGTCATTTACGTTTACCATATATATCATAGATTGTAAGGCCTTTAGGTGGTAGCCGGGGTATCACTACACTCCCAGCGTCTAACAATATCAATCCGCAGGTCGATGGTTAGTTATTGATGTCATTTACGTTTACCATATATATCATAGATTCTAAGGCCTTTAGGGGTAGCCGGGGTTGGGGTGGGGGGAAACTCCGGTGCTGAAAATAGTTGACGACCTGCCCTCCCCGTCGGAGACTCATTTTTGCCGACTTTACCCCCATTTGTGGTGCTATTGAGCTAATTTTTACTAATTTACATCAAATTTTGCCAAAATGTATAACCTGCCATGGTCCCGGGGGGGAAGGTAGGATACTGAACACCACAAACTATACCATGAGTGAGTGTGCCAGACCTCAGGAAGGTACCGCTTGAGCCCTGCTTCTGCATGCATGTTATATAGCCATGGAAATTACACAGGGTTGTATTGTTGTGCAACATTTGTACCTTTCACAGTATAAAACACATCATGTATATACTTAAACAATCTTAGATTTGAAATCACACAAAATTCAAATGAAATTTGCCTGGTTTATTAAATTCCTGATCTCAAACCAGCAATTGCAGCCGTGAAATATTGGGATATTGGCTGTAATATCATACGTAAAACTTTTAAATTCGACCATTTTTGGAACCTGCAAAATTTGAATAACTTACCTATATGGCGCTATGCAGATTAGTGACTGGATATACATTATTTTAGGACTTTGTAGGTTTTAGTACAATGACTTCTCCACTCATGCTAGTTTGTATCTTAACGTGTTACTAATTTTAAAACATTGTAGGTTTTAGTACAATGACTTCTCCACTCATGCTAGTTTGTATCTTAACGTGTTACTAATTTTAGGACTTTGTAGGTTTTAGTACAATGACTTCTCCACTCATGCTAGTTTGTATCTTAACGTGTTACTAATTTTAGGACTTTCTAGGTTTTAGTACAATGACTTCTCCACTCATGCTAGTTTGTATCTTAACGTGTTACTAATTTTAAAACTTTGTAGGTTTTAGTACAATGACTTCTCCACTCATGCTAGTTTGTATCTTAACGTGTTACTAATTTTAGGACTTTGTAGGTTTTAGTACAATGACTTCTCCACTCATGCTAGTTTGTATCATAACATGTTACTAATTTTAGGACTTTGTAGGTTTTAGTACAATGACTTCTTCACTCATGCTAGTTTGTATCTTAACGTGTTACTAATTTTAAAACTTTGTAGGTTTAGTACAATGCTTCTCCACTCATGCTAGTTTGTATCTTAACGTGTTACTAATTTTAGGACTTTGTAGGTTTTAGTACAATGACTTCTCCACTCATGCTAGTTTGTATCTTAACATGTTACTAATTTTAAGACTTTGTAGGTTTTAGTACAATGACTTCTCCACTCATGCTAGTTTGTATCTTAACGAGTTACTAATTTTAGGACTTCGTAGGTTTTAGTACAATGACTTCTCCACTCATGCTAGTTTGTATCTTAACGTGTTACTAATTTTAGGACTTTGTAGGTTTTAGTACAATGACTTCTCCACACATGCTAGTTTGTATCTTAACGTGTTACTAATTTATATTGTGTGTTTTTGAAAATATAATTGCTAATCAGTTTATCTGTTTTGCGGCAACTTCTCAAACTTATTCCTGGTTCAGCTGTATATATATTGGTACTGTTTCACGGCATAGCACAGTTTCATGGTTTAGGTAAGAATGGGTAATACAAAATGATTATTCCGATTTCATGGAAATTTAGCGATCATTAAAATGAATCTTTCCGAGTCACTTTGCTTTAATACTGTTAGGATGTAAACATCAAAACGATCAAGTAAAATTTTAGCTCGACTATCGCTTCATCTTAATTTCTTAATGGCTGACATTGATTTAAGTACAGGATTCCTTACGCCCAAAAGATATTCCTTGTAGTTTTAAAAGAGACCGTGACATTTTTAATTTATTTTGGGCGAAACAGATTAAATGTTTGCTTTAATTCTGAAGACAAACTCAAGTGCTAATATGCTGCCGTATCTGGTTGGATAAAACGCGAATTTGGCTTCAAAGCTAGGCAATTTTTGAATTTTCCAGCAGCGTATGCCCAGGCAACTAACCGCATATATCGTCGACAAGTTTGATCTGACAAAAGACAGATTGCAAAGTCTCGTTGCCAACCCTGCCGTTCCATGTTGTAGTCATGAACTTCCAGATTTCACCCATACTCATATCCGCAATTTGCGATGATTTATATCGAATCGACATGCGCGTATAATCATCAGCTTCGTTGACAAAGTGTTCCGTGAAGCCACTTAAAAGTGTATTATATTCTGGTGTTATTATATACTAAAGTGTTAATTCATAAACCTCTGGGCTGGGAAAATTGAAACGAAATGATCCGTACTTTTGGGATCATGAATAAGAATATGGCCCGCACTACTGAGTTATCTTTCTCCTACTTAATTGCAAACAGCAGCAATATGAAAACTTGCACCTAAATTGTGCAAATTTATGCGAAAGAGTAACTTCATATTTTGGTAATACGGTATAATGTATTTAAAGCCGTGCAGACAAATATCTGATTGCACGGATAGCAATATTACAAATCAGTTGTATCATAGTCAACCGTGCGTTCAGATGTTTGTAAGCACGGTTGCTTATGCTACAATTTCCGCACTGAATGGCGTGTCGGCGGCTTATGGGCAGTGAGCTGCGTGAGTTGCTTTTTGGAAAGTCACCATGGGTCGTAGGTCACATTGCCATGGGTCAACTCAACTAGAATTAATATCTAGGTTGTGGTTCGCCTTGTATACTTTCTGCCTTGGATGAAAATGTTTTGATTAAAATGCCAGAGTAAACCTGAAGGCCGTAAATAAAATGCAGGCCATGCGTTCACAATATACTAAGCCTAAGCCTTACCCTGAGCTAAGGTCCTTTTATGACACATACACTAAGATTAAGCCAAAGGCTGGGAGCTTCCGCCCGCCTCCCCCTCCTCCGAACCCACGCTCTAAGCTGTTCTTTTTTCTGACGTTATAACGTACCGCCCCACAGAGTTACTTGGGCCATTGAAAGTGTAAGCAAATGCAGCGTGACGTTATATTTATTTTCATTTCGCTATGTAAACAAGATAAGTAACTCATGATATAACAGCACAACTTCTCAAGTCAATTCTCCGATAGCTGTGTTTTGCTCCCAAAATTTAAAGCGTGTGCATTTTACCACATTAATATGCATGCATAAGCTGGCCCTTTCACAGGACCGAACTTTTACCTTGGGGCTTTGACCTGGCAGCTGCACTTCCAAACTAAGGGGGTGCCTTGGGGTAATTTCGCAACGGTACGTAAACGCTTTATAATTGCCGTTTTACGCGTTTTTGAAGCTTTTACAACAGATATATCTTAGTTTTTGCTGCATATTTATTATTCACATAGCACAAAACGTATTTATACAGGCCGCACTACAGTTTTCTTGGGATTTTGTCGTGATCAGTCGAAATATATACATTAATATTGAGTTTTGTTATAATTGTTTTTGTGAGGACGATCATTTTTGGGTACACCTCAAGATACGGGGAATTCTGGGGATTAGCCTTGAGGGAAACTTTAATTTAGATGAGGGCCTGACCTAGATGAAGCCGGGGAAATCTTGGCGCCCATCTCCTCTGTAGAGAGGCCAGATAAATTTCAACAACAGTAATGTACAAGATTGTGGATTTCGCTAAAAGTTAATTTATTTTCACATAATTAATGATAGTTATGATATAGCGCAAAATTTAAAGATAATTTTTACAGTGATATTTAGCAGTAAACTCCGGGAAATTTTAGCAATCATTTCACCTCATTCTATAAACGTGTCATCAGGTTTATTTCAATTCGATTAACATCAATTTCAAATTATAACAAAAATTTCAAAACGCGACGAAACTTGAAATAAATAATTCCAGCCTATGCTTTTTTATACCATCATAGTTGATTACTTAAAATATTTAAACTTTATGTATTTATGATCTTACCAAACAGTGAAAAAACATTATGTGAGTTAACGGTTGTTATTGGCCTCATTTACATGACCCTACGGTCGCGGTGGGCTTCATATGTAGCATCCTTTTAGACCAGACCCTATCTGTGGCGGCCGCAACCCTTGTAGCTTTATGTCGCCATATTCCATGCGTCTGAAGTCCGGTTCGCATTCCTTGATAGCTTGCGCCTTTTTCACGTTTCCAACGCTGGATGTCTTGGTCGCATACCGTCTGTTGGAGGAGTTGCTGTTCCTAGACAACATGGAAGCCTGCACTCTTTTATAGCAATGTCTGGCCGAGAAGGTACATTCGAACTTGCTGCAGTATCCCATGAATTTATAGAAGGAAGGAGTAAACGGAGAGTGAGAAATGAGAGTGGAAGGAGTGAATGTATAAACTAGAATTTATACATGATATAGAAAGTATTCTTGTCTTCGTTTGAATTTTCGGCCATCCAAGCATCGGCTGCTATGATTGTCAGATTAGCACGTTTTACTGGAACACTCGTAATCCCAAATTGGGTTAATTATGCCTTAATACTTTTCGAAAAGGTACTTTATATGCAGTAATTTTGAAGCAAGGATTTTGAACGGTAAGTGGATTTAACTTCGTGAGCTCTTTGCTACGATGATTTCAGTCTGCGTTTACATTAGGATCACGCGACAGCGACCAATTTATAGTGCCGGTGAATAAGACACTAATCTTTTGTTTGTTGTTTTACAAAAACAATTGTTCCTAAGCAGTAATCGATCTCTATGACATTAAAATTCGAACATCTTTCATTAACATATTATAATACTTTGTTGTCTTGAATTCATGATATTTCATTTTATGTGTTAAATATGGCAAATTTTAGCTTCATATGTCAATATCCAAACGTTTGAAATATGTGCCGTAAGCACGGACACAGGTAGTACCAATTTTTAGGCTCTTTCCAATTGCGGAAATGTGTAGCGTTGTCAATAAATGTGTAGTGTGCCGCTAAGGCAGATTAAGGGCAACGCATTGCTGCTTTTAAACACATTTAAAAACCATAGCACCCGTTATTTGTCACCCATTGCACCCGTTATAGCACCCGTTATAGTGCCCAAAAATTGAAACTCAAAATTTACAAACAAATAATTTAAGCCAATATTAGGCTGTTTGATGCAATTTTTGACGTCATAGGTACGCATCGCTAAGGTTGTGGGCATGTGCTACGCAAATTGTATCTTAATTCATAGCATTACGAACCCTTGAAAATCTGTGAGTGTAGTAGTACGGTTTTGTTGGCATGAAGAATGCTAAAAATTTGATCATTTCTGTGTCACATTGGAGCATATTATGATGCTTACTTCAGCAGAATATATAATGTCCTTGAAATATTGAAACCAACGTGGTAAACTATATAAGATATTAGGACAGTTGAAGCAATTTACAAAATTTTACTTTTCAGCAGTTTTTTTAATCTATATATCATAAGCTCCGAAATTGTTCATAACCTGAAAAAAGTGATGTAACTCGCGATAGTGGTTCAATTTCTTTGCCTTAAAGCGACAAAGACTTTTTATTTGGTGAAAACTCAGTGTTTGTTTAATTTTTGATCGTCGGCAACCAGAACGACAAATTAAGATTCTCATAGACTCACAATTAAGCGGTCTCAGATGAATCTCAGCTTACACACTTATGCTTGTTCGATTGTATTCAATTATGCACCTATTGGGTAGTCAGCCAAAATAGAGAGGGTGCCTTCTTGAAATAGGTGATTCGAGCTGTAAATTCCCAACCGCTGTGACCATTTACACTTAAAGAATATGTTCAGTCTATCACAAAAAACAGTATCATTATTACCTTCAAATTTTGATAACATGTTTATACAATATCTACAAAAGGGTAACTAACAGTAGCTGTTAGGATCTGTGAGGACAGTAATCATTAGCAGTTGGCGAAATTGTGGTCATCTGTACGTCAGCTCAGCCAGAATAAGGCAACGCTTTCGAGTGTTTAAGCATGCAGCCGTGTGCCAAACTGATGTAACAGTCTGCAACAGCGCTCAGCTCACCATAGATTTTTCAAACATTATTGTAACTTTGGATTGTTTTGCAAGCAAGCCGTTCATGGAAAATGTTTAAGGTTTCATTTGTCCTTCTCCTTAATAAAAATCCAGCGTAATTATGCTTAATCTTAAGCATAGTTATAGCCTATTGCGAGCTTTTAGCAGGATTTGATGCTTAATATTGAAATTTATTAATTCTAATTAGCATTTAAGCATTAACAATGTAAGTTAAATAATTTAAGTATCAAAACAAAGCTAGAATATTTATTAAATATTTAGCAATATTGTGCTTAAATTTTAGTTTTTTTAAGAATAAATTGTTTTAAATATTATGCGTAATTTAAAAGTAAATATTTTAGGTCTTTATTTAGCATAAGTTTGAGGTATAATTAGCATAGTTACACAGAGCAATACGTAACTGAACGAAGAACGACA